>ML108596.1:139331-162166 GCA_003697995.1 Taxidea taxus jeffersonii
TTTTTTTTTTTTAAACATTTTAAGATTTATTTATTTGTTAGAGAGATGGAGAGAGCAAGCACAGGCAGACAGAGTGGCAGGCAGAGGCAGAGGGAGAAACAGGCTCCCCGCCAAGCAAGGAGCCCGATGTGGGACTCGATCCCAGGATGCTGGGATCATGACCTGAGCCGAAGGCAGCTGCTTAACCAACTGAGCCACCCAGGCGTCCCCCCATGGATCTTTTAAAGTCTTAACAGGACTTCCAGAAAACCAAGCCTGAACCCTTCTATGCTTATACCACCATGAAACTGGCTGCCCAATCCATTCAATTCTACACTCAGTCTGCTTGTTCTTCTGCAAGCAGATCTTTTGCATGGATCTTTTGCACCTGGCACGAAGTCTGGCCCTGATCCACATCCATGAGGGAACGAAGGCTTAGGCTCCTCGGGTGGGAGAGATCCAGGCTTGTGTCGCGCGGGATACACCTCCGAGGTGCTCTTTTGTTCTACAGGAGCCTTGGAGTAGAGGCCTAAAGAGCTTCTCCCTTGGATGGATTCCAGGCTGCAAGGGGTCACAGTCAGGGTGCACCCTTCTGACCAAGACACCCCAGTGATCCCTGAGCAGAGAGCCAAGTTCCCTGTGGACTGTGCTCTGCTCCGCTCTGTCTGGGATCTCCCTGAATCTGTCAGCGCCTACTTCCTCAACTCGTTCCTGCCACTTCCTCCTTCCTACCCTCCACGCCTCCTGTGCAGGCATGTGACCCCTGCAACTACTAATGGTTTCAAGGACCGTGTCAGAGGAATGCCCTCTCCTGGGAAGCTGGCAAACCTCAGCCACCTGGTGGCTAGCATCCCCCATTCCTTGGAAGATGGGTGTCGGAAGAACTCAGGCATTTCTGTGTGGGATGCCTTCAGTGAAATAGCCTAACAGGTGTTTCTCAAAGGCACAGATGGATCAATTCCAAATGCACTAAGTTGTTTCTAACCTTGACTGGGGTAGGAGGACCGAGAGACATTAACATAACATTAGATTCAGTTACCAAAACACAGGGCTGTCCCGATCATCCTTGACAGTGTAGTACTCTTTGTCAGTTTCAATTGCTTTGGTCAAACCAAAGTCTCCAATTTTCACTTGGTGCTCACTTTCAACGAGGACGTTTCTTGCTGCCAAGTCCCGGTGAACATACTGCCGAGAACCCAAATAGTCCATCCCCTGAGGGAGAGAGATGGAGGGAGAATGCATGTGCTAAAGGTCGGTTCAGGTTCTGTTTTGTATCCAACACTGCTTCCCAAAAAAGCACCAACATCATTTCATTTACCTGTCACTTTTTTGTTGTTTTTAATGCAAGAATAGTAAGACCAACCCAATTCAAAGAAATACACATTAAGTCAGCCATATTAACAAATCAGTTTTCTTAGTACCAGCTAATTTTCATCCAAATCATGCAGCACAAAACGAACCTAGGTACAATTACTGGAAAGCTTCCCACTTGCAGACTAATTGCAACCCAAGTACCCAGGACAGAGTGCCTGACTTTTTAATCGTTAACTTTTTTTTTTTTTTTAATAAACATATAATGTAACCCCACCACCCTCTCCCGACACCCCTCCCCTCCGCCCCCCTCAGTTGGTTTTGTTTTTTTACCTTACAAATCTGAACGGCGTATTTTAATTGCTGTTTGAGGTTAATTTTGTTCTTATTCTTCGGAAGATATTCCTTAAGGCTTCCTGAAGGCAGAAATTCCATGATGAGCTTAATACCATTTCCTCCTGTTTAGAAAAAAAACACCCATCAGCATAAGGTCGCCAGATGAAGGAACTGTGGGAGAGTAGAGGGTGCAGGATCTGGAGAGGCAGGCCCTATGCTGATTTCAGTGTCACCCCTGAATCACTACTGAAACCCTTAGGCTCCAGAACCTCGGGATCCCACTGAGCTCACAGTGCTCTGCAAACCACTGCGGATGACTGATTTTTAAAAATTATGAGCTACATCATTTCATTACCCATTTTAGGCACTATATGTATTATATTGGCTTGTAAAAAAAGAAATGCTATTTAGTCAATACTGCTTGCCACCTAGACAATGAAAGATCCTGCTAGGGCTGCATCAGAATAGGAAAAGTAGACAGCGGGCGTCCGCTTCATAGGGCCTGAGTGCGAATACTGGGACAAGTGAAGTCCAACCTCCAGTACCGGAGGGAGAATGCTGGGGCATCCCTGGTGGCGGGGGCAGCTGGGGGGGGCTTCCCCGGCAGCTCTGCAGGGAGGGACAGGACCGTGCATATGACCCCAGCCCCCAGAACTCCTGTGAACCACCAGCGAGCATGTCCAGGTGGCCCAGATAAGGCTGAGGGCACTGCCTGCTCATGCTGGCTTTTCAACCCTAGACAGTCCCTTCGTCTTCAAACCAGCTCCACTGTGCCCAACATACCGTCTTCCGTACAGATGCCTTTGTACTTCACAATGTTCTCGTGATAGAGGTTCCTTAGGATTTCAATTTCTTTCTTCAGATCAGCTATGTGGTTGCCTCCACTCTCGGGCTTCAGGGATTTCACTGCCACCTGCTCCCCGGTATTGTCCCCTTCAGGGTCATACCTGCAGAGCTCAACCTTCCCAAAGTGGCCCTAGAAGGAAAGATCCACGTGCCTGATGAGCCCCATGCGGAGCCAGCAGGAACACATACATGATGCCTGCTCCTTGTGCTGCTCCCAGAAAGGTCAAGGACGAGCAGCACAGCCCAACTTTACAGGCGGCAAGCTCCTACCTGGCCCCTTCCTCCCGTGGCCTCACAGGCCATCCTCTCCAGACTGGGCTAAGACAAGGAGGTATCAGGGGACTGGAGAACTGACACATCAATCCCAGTTTCCATGGAAATGTAACCCAGAAGGAAATGAAAGTGGTTTCTGGCCCCGCAGGAAGCATGTTTACAAGACATGGGCTCAGATGCCGACAAGCCACTAGACAGTGATGTGGGCCCAGTCACCCCATCCTCTGAGATGGCTCTGGAGGGGCTCCATGCACACAGCAGCAGCAGCCTCATGGGGACGGTGTGAGGAACGAGGGCACTGTGCCTGTAAAGCGTTAGCACACAGCCTTGGCACACAGGAGGCACCCAGGGTGGGCCACAGCCCATGTTCACTTAACCGAACTATAGAAAATCAGGACAAAGATGTAAACTGCAGTAGCTTTTCTGGCCCCACTATCTGTTCAAAAACTCCCATTCAAGATTCAGGGAAAGGATGAAACTCTATCTAATAAATCCCCCATTTAAGCAACCTAGCCAAATATAGCCACCCAGGGAAGTCCGAGACAGGGATTTTTCAGTTTCTACCCCATCTCAACCTATTCCCCTAGCTCTCTCCCTTCCCATTCTCTTCATCCCTCAGGGAAGAATCAAGTCTGGAGGGAGCAGACCAACATCCTGTGTGCACATCCAGCCCCCCAAAACAGGCAGGCATATGTGCGCCTGTCAAATGGAGAATTGCTTGGATTTAACTGGCCCCAAGGAAATGCATAAGCCTCTCATAAACCTTGGCCCCAAACGAGAGACAATGGAGAGCAACTTTGGACGCAGAGAGAGGTGACGCAGTCAGTGGGGCACTCCAGCCTAACTTGCCTCTCCCAAGTCACGGATCCTCTTCAAGAACCGCTTTTCAAAATGTGTGGGATCTACTTCGGTTGCCGGCTTTTTTTCAGAAACAATGTCTGGATCTAACAGAGGAGAAAAGAAACCACATTACAAAGGAGTAACCGGCATTCACGGGCCCCTTGTTATTCACCCACACCTGTGGGCACTGGCTGTTCTCAGGTACGAAGCGCAACTGTCTTACTCTGCTCTTCTAGTTTGTTGATGTCTCTCATGATGGCTCGGAAGAAGGGTCTCTGGTTGGGGTCATAGTTCATGCAGCGCGTCATGAGGTCAGCCAGCTCCTTACAAGATGGCGTCACTGGCCGGCACCGGCTTTCATAGAATCTCTCTTTCTGTAAAGAAGAAAACCACATGGAAGAAACCAAAGGAACCAATCACTAACCTTTTAGCCCCAGTTACCATCCCTAATTTAATTCCCAACTCCTATGCTTCAAGGTAGATTTCATAAACGTGTGTGTTACTGCTGCCTCAGTGCTGCCTGGGGAAATCTTAGCCCCCCCCCCCGCCACAGAAATCCACATGGAAAATGGGCAGGATAACCCAGCCCAGAACAAGCTGTGTTCCTGGGAAGTCGTGCAACCTTCCTGGAAAACAACTTGGCCATATGTGTAACAACCTTCGGATTCTTCAAATCCCTTGACTCATTAATTCCAACTATCGAATGACTCAGAAATAAGTCAGATACAAACAAAGATTTATGTTCAAAGATATCCCCTGCAGAATGAGACAGAACATTACAAGTTTAAAAACAACCCAAATGCCAAATATAAAATTAGTTAAGTAAATTTGAACTTAATGAGACAACTCTTACATTAAATTTGTAAAATTCTAAGACATATTTAACTGCCTAGAAAAGAACTCACGATATTAAGAAGTACAGCCTATATATCTATATCTATGGTAAAGAAACTCAACAACAAGTACCTGTGTTATTTTTGATGACTAGCGGGCATTTAAAATCGGAACCAAATAATATTATAATGTTGTACCAGCACATATTGTGTGCCTAGCACTCTACATGCGTTACTAATCTTCACAATAGCCCCGCCCAAGAAGTAGGTGTTATTTATCCCCATTTTACAGATGATGAAACTGAGGCTCAGGGAAGTTTAGTTACACTTTCAAGGTCACATGCCCAGTAAGCCTGTGGAGGGGCTTCGAACAGACATCCACCTCCTCCCACAACATGAGGCTTCTCAACAGCTCAGGAGAGTTCGCTTGGCTCACACCCTGGACAGCAACTGCTCACCTCAATCAGGGTCTTGTCTTTCAGAGGGATCTCGCCATTGTAGCAGATTTCCCAGAGTGTGGTTCCAAAGCTCCATTTGTCAGCAGCCACACTCAGGTTCTTGGAGTCTTCAACACACTCGGGAGCAATCCACGGGATTCGTTCTATGCACTCTGGAAAAAGATGGGAGATGTTTCCAGATCAGTTTCCGGAATCGCCTGGGGAGTAAATCATTGTCATTGCAGCAGGAACTGTGAACTAAGGAAGCAACTATTCTAAGCAGTGTTTCCAAACACGGTCCAAGGCTACACTGGTCCCTGGGGAGCTGGAAAAGGTGCCGTCTTCCAGCCCCTCGCCCTTAGCACTTCAGATCCATCCGTCTTTGTCAGGGCTGGCAGGCACGTCTGTTTATCACACACCCCTGGGAGGGTCAGGCAGGGCCAGTCTTCTGAAGCTCTGGCCTCAGAGCAAAGCACCCAGGGTAGATGCCAACACCCTGGGGAAGGAGAACCAACGCTTGAGAAAGGAAAGACAGGAATAGAGGCACACATAACCCAGGCCAGGCCTGGGCTAACCTCACGAACTCTGCACAATCCACCTGCAGTGCTGTGCTTGCTTTCTGTGAGAAAGGCAAGGGAAGAAGACTGATGTGAGGTTCTCCTATATCGCTTGCCCTTGGCTACTTTGCAGCCCTGTTCAGGCTTCCGGCCAAGACCAACGATGGAAACAGACACCCCTGCTGCATCCAGAGAACTGTCCCTTAACAAATGCTGCAGCCTCCTGGCTCCTGCTGCAAAGAGAGGCAGGCGGGCCATTCCTGGTCAAGTGCACCTGACCTACAGGGTCCGCCTCCCTGAGTCACACTCCAGCCCCAGCTAGATGACATCCCTTTCTCTCTGAATGCACACAGCATTCAAATGGCATTTCTTGTGGGGTACCCAGGCTTCTCCACTTGCTCTAGAGTCCCCTGTGTCTGTGTCTCAGATGCTTGCTGAGGACAGGAGCCTTGACAGATTCAGGGCTGAACCTGTACAGACTGTGGGAAGTTGGGTGGGTGATAAGCATGACATAGGCATGAAGGAGGCTTTCCATTCCCCTTCTAAGGAATGGATATTTTAGGTCTTGTAACGCTTGTTTTCAACCTGGTTCCCTTCCAAATGTGGCCTGTTCTTTGAATTACAGAGCAAAACTCTAAGCTCCAAGCAGTGCGCTTGGTGCTGGAAACTGCTGGCCAGCAGAGGTCAGGGCCCCAGGCCCGGGGGCTCGCTGATATCCCGGATATGACCTCCTAGCACAACTATGCAGCACTGTTTTCGGGGTCTCAGCTCCCAGGCCTATGCCTTCCCATGGAGCCCCATAGCTCACGATAACCTCAAAGCACACAGGACCCCAGCAATCACCCGGGTGCTTCCCCAAATGGCTCGCCAACTCCAGTTGAGCACCAAGGAGACCCAGCTCCTCTGACTGCCTCTGACCGCCCCCAAGCCCAGCAGCCTCCTTCTGTGCTTCCCCAGCACCTGGAGCAAAGATGTGCCTTGGCTGAGCTATGTTTCCTCTCCACTCGGTTAGCTCCCTGAGGGCAGGGACCAGCCCTCCCTCAGCTCCACATCACCCCCAGCCCCCAGGGCACAGCAGCAGCACCAAGCCTGTCCACTAAAGTGTCCTTCTCAAAAGGAAGCACACCTGAGTGCTATCCCCCTTCTCCCTGCTGGTGTGACCCTAATTAGAGCAGGGGTATGGAGAGTGGCAAGGAGGAGGGCAGGGATGGGAAATAGGGTGGGCGGGAAGGGAGACACACCTTGCCTGGACAGTACAGTGATGGGGATGCCAGGGTCACTGAGCTTGATGAATGGGCCACACTCGCTGTCAATGCCCTCACGGGCCAGGAGAAGGTTTTTCGTGCACACGTTTCCGTGGACCAGGTCTTTATCCTCCTACAGAAGGAAAAAGGTGAAAACAGTCAGGCTGCCCATGGGGCAGCCTCTCCTCCTTCCCTCACTCCCTGTTTCCAAGCCTGGCCCCTCGCATCATCTCTCCATATTCCTCATCGACAGCCAGGCCCAGGCAGTGTCACTCTCCCCCAACTGTCTATGTGACTTGGGCACATTATATCATGGCCTTCTGCCCCAGTTCCCTCACCAGCAAACCGGATAATGGTGGAGCAGGCCTCCTAGGGCTTGTGAGAATGACACTCATGAGAACCTGTGTAACACGTGAACGGCTGAGCCGTGGGAAGTGCTATGATCCAAGCAGTTTCACTCACTCATTTGACAAGTATTGTGCTATTTCCACTCTTACCTACGGTGCATTCCCGAGGTCAGATGTGATAAAACTTCCCTCGAAACAGGATTCATACACAAGCACACAAACAGCCCCAAATGACCATTTTCAGCAAGCCCCAGGCACACCTGTGTTCAACCACAGAGCCCAGGCCCTTGGAGCCCGCCTGGCTAGACCGCCTTCCTGCCACCCCCTACAGGGTATTCTGGTTCCCGGTGGAGCCCACCATGGACCTCAGAACACACTTACCAAGTAACTCAGGGCGCTGGCTAGCTGTTTGGCAACTTTGAACTTCCATGGTGTGGTGAGGACATCACTTTTCCGGTGCATGAAGAGATCCAGGGGCCCCCCTTCCACAAATTCCTCCACCATGATATCTACAAGCACAAGAGTAGCCACATTTGGAAAGTTCTGCACATCTGGGACAGTATTTTCCCTCATCCTCTGAGGAGGGCTCACTTGAGTGGCTGGTACTTGGCTTGGGAGGATGGCAACCCCTTGTGAGGTGCAAAGCCCAGAGTGCTTCCCCCCGGCCGAGCGCCTTCTGCTCTCTCCGTTTGCTCACCCCGCTCTCCCGGGTCCAGAACAGCGTGTAGCCAGAGCTGGGAACAAGTAACGTCCAAGCAATAAGTAAAAAACAAATGGGACTTCATTCTATGCCCACTATTGAGCACAAGACCTGCTCAGTACCTCAAGTTTCTCGACTGCAAGAAGAAGCAAGAAGCCAAGCCACGTGAAGGCGGCATCATCCCTGAATCGTCATCACCGCACCCACTCGCCCCAGCCAGGCCGAGCTCCCCCTCCCAAAGCGAATACACTTACTCTCCACATCTCGGACACAGACGCCATAGAGGTACACAATGTGTTTGTGGGAGACCTGCCTCATCATGCTGGCTGCTTCAAAGAAGGCCTGTGGGAGAAGAGCACAAGAGAATGTCAAAGGTCAGACTCCACAGCTCTGATGCCAAAAGAGTGCTGCTAAGAAGAAAGTCAGGGGGACCCAGGAACACTCACCACTGTTGTCATCCCAGGTCCTGAAACTGTCCCCCTGGCCTTGACTGCCCAGGGGCATTGCCAAGCCTTTACCTAGGGCCCAGTCTGGCTGGGATATGGAATCTATTTAGAAAACCTAACAGGATACAGCGCCAGGCTGGTGGCAGAAGCTGGGTGACAATTTCCCCACTGGATACTCATAGCCACCACCTTCAATTCCTTTAAATTTGGGGAAATAACAACATTTGGAACTGCAGTAGAATAAATGAAAAACCAGATCTCTGTTGAGACTTGGTTTCCTCACTCTCTAATAGTGTGTGGGATCTTGGGTAAGTCCTTTTACTCACCTGGGCTTTAATTTTCTAGACCACAGAGTGATAGCCCTGGACTACATTAGGGACTTGGAGAAGATTCAGCTAGAGTCCTGGGGCTCCACAGAAACACCACAAGGACCTCCATGGGGTGAGAGTGAGAAGCAGGGACAGGCTGCTCAATGCACTTCACCTTTAATCCTCCCTCACTTAATTTACATGTCTGCTTAATCTAAGACTGTACTTTATGAAAGGAATTCAGACTAAATGACAAGTTTGACAACCATGAGACCAAAACAAAGGCAAAGGTTCTTCCTTGCTCACTGTGCTCCACTGGCTCCAGGAAGGGACAGGGTTCTGAGGAAGACACTTGCCAGAGAAATGTCCCTGTGGCTGGGGTCTAAGACTTTGAGGATCACTTTTATTCTTTTCTCTTCAGAAGTTCCTTCGTCATCCTTATAATCCACCAGGGTGCCAGAGTAGATGTGTGTCCGTGTGCCTCTCCCGAGATGCTCACCCTGGAGGAGGAAGCAGGAGGTTGGGGTGACTTCACTCTAGGGCTGCAGTGACACCCAAGACTGGCACTGAGGCCTTCATGGGAACCCACACACTAGAAGGGGCAGAAAGGGTGGGGCAAGGACAAAAAAGCCTGCACAGCCACAGCCTCTCGGGGCCTCATCTGGTCAGGCCTCCAAAAGACACACAAAGCTACTTAGCCAAATGCAAATGGGACCCTTCCTGCGCCCCAGGAGACAGTTAATTCCCAAACGGTTCCTTGCCTTCTACCTTCTGAAACAAGCTGTGGCTAAACCGTAATCCTGACCAATTGTAGAACTTCCAGCAGCCCACCTGGGGCCTCTGAAGCGATGCAGAGAGGACCCCACGGGGCTCTAATACAGGCTGGGGCACAGAGAGGGACTTGTTAGTGGTGGTTTGACTCCTCGCTGGCCATCTAACTCAGGGATGTGTTTTCTGTAAACAGGGGTAACCATGGCACCCACATCCCAGGGCTGTTCCAGAACCAAGTGAAGAGGTAGGAGTAAAGGGTCCTCGGTGCAGAGCCTGGCCCATCATGGGTAGAAACCATCTGCTGGGCTGTTTGCTTGCCCTCTAGACCAGGGACTCGTTCATCTTCCATCGATCCATCCAGCGCGTGTGTATATTTGTGTGTGCATGCTAAGCTTTCAGATCTGTGGTGCATTTATATGTGGATCTGCCAGAGTGACCCCATGGCAGGGAAGGGGTGTGAAGACCAAGGCAGAGACCAGAAGAGCAGGCCCTCAGTTTCCTCACATGCGAAAGGGAATAACACCACCAAACAAGTGGTATGAGTCCTAAATGAAATCATCTCACATAATTATCTATCTCTAAGGACCCTTCCAGTTCAAACTTTAATAATTCTGATTTAAACATTCTTAATGTTGGGAAATCCAAATGCAATTCATTAAACTCAGGCATTCTCAAGCCACTAAGGTTAATCTCATGAAATCTGTAAGTCGAGGTGCTATCATCCTATTAGCCCAGGACCTTCTCCGTAAATGCAGAAAATGGATTCTCCTGGAATCAGCCCTGCCCTCTACAGGAACGTATACGATTGTTAATCGGGTATATTAATTTGCACAAATGCCACCATTTGTCATCTGTCACAGCCGAGTGGCGATGCATCTGCCCTGTCTCCTATATCCTGGCAAGGTCCTGCGACTATTCATTAAAGCCGCAGCTGTCACAAAGCAATTCATCAAGGTTATGGGAAGTTGTGTTCCCAGAACATCCCGTAAAAGCCATATGCTTTCAGAATAATTACTCGTCCCCAGAAGGGCTGCTTATTCCAGTGGCCAAGTCATGGCAGCAGGCTTCCACAGCAACCCACAGAGGCCCCTGCACATTCTCCATCAGCCTCCTTCTGAGTCACTCCCTCTGCCTTCACTAGGCACCTGCTGTGCATCCCCCAGAACTCTACTTCGATGCCCTTTTCCCCAAGAAGCCATCTCTGTCCTCCCCAGGTGGCAGCATGGTCCTCTCTGATAGTCCCACACCCTGCTCTATTTCCCTACTTAGGACTTAGGTCTCAGTAATAGGATTATCTACTGAAGAGGCAAGAGCCGACTCCCCCTCCAGGCCGTGGGCCCTCCAAGGGTGGCAACCACAGCAGGCATGTGCAAGAGCTCAGTCACTGTGGGGTTGGCAAGCACTGGGGGCACAGCAGATGGTTGGGACTGCCCAGGGGCTTGAGGGCAAGGAAAGAAGGAAGGGCCCAAGGAGAGTGCCAAGTTTAGACAGAAAAAAGCCCAGGTACTGCTGCCCTGGTGATTTTAATCTCTGGCCACAGCTCTGACCCTATGAGAAGGACAGAAAACAATAAAAACTGGCCTTCAGTGAAGAATGTATCCAAAGGGAAGTGGGAGGTGTGTTTGGAGCTGTGGGCTTCTACTTCCTGAAAACCCTACCCAACAATTTTAGGGATTAACTTTAAAAAGTAAACGAGGAAACCAACCTAATGCCAGGTACCTTCCACCACGCTCACTAACAGATGTGAGTCCACAACTGGCTCTCCAACACTTGCCAAGTTACAATCTTTCCCAGGCAGTCAATGGTTCCTTCCCTCCATGGCTGCTGGCATGTCGTCTCCTTAGCCTCCCTGGTGTGTGGCTCTGTGTACAGGGACTGGGGTGGGGGCATGGAACAGAAAGTGGGCTTTGCCCTGGGCCTCACACCCCTAGCCAAGGCCCAAGGGCAGCTACCAGGGAAGCTGGGCCTGCCCACGGCTGCAGACTGAGCAAAAGGCCTCCCAAGCTGGAGCACCTGTCCAAGGGATCTATTTCTCAAGACAGCTCTCCTGCAGGCTGCCACTGCGCCTCACTGGCTCCCTTACTGCACTCTGTATGCCCCAGCTTTGCTCTCTCTGGAAGCATCATCAGAAAGCACAGACACTGAACCTGTGTAGTGCTCTGTCACATAGCATGTGGTGCGTTAGCACGGGTCATCAGCGCAGACTCCCTCCCGGACACCCGATTCCTGCTGCTTGGTCAGCATCCCCACCCAGTTCTCCAACTCCTATCCACAACAGAAGGTCCCATAACCCTAGATAACCCCACGAAGCCTGACACATCCACTTCCCTTCAAAGAGAAAGAATCCCTGGGGAACACTGGCAAGGCTGGTGGAGTGGCAGGGCGGTGGCTGACCAGCTCTAACTATGAAAGGAAAGCTCCTTATTTATTTTCTGATAGGATTTCCCCAAACCCCAACTTTACTCCCCCCCAAATCCTCAGACTGGTCACTGTAAAAAGGCAGGACCGAGGTGGACCTAGGAACCTTAGCAAAGACTCACTTGCACAATATCTTTCTTGAGGATCCGGTCAAAACTCAGCTGGCTCATGGGGTAGACAGGCTGCCACTCCTGGGCTTTCTTCGTAGCCACCAGCAGATTGGAGATCTCTGTGGAAAAGAACAAAGAAGTCTGAGCAGGGAAGCAAGGGTTCAAGATCTGTTAGGCAACTGCCTGCCAAACCATGGCGCTCACCAAACACATATTTGTGCATGTGTTAGTTCATCATTCAGTAAATGTTTATTCAGTACTTGATTTAGGCCCCCAAGAGCTTGCAGACACAGCAGGATCTGTTCGGATGGCAGACCTTAGGGAAGGTCTGCCTACGGAAGTGACATTTTATTTTATTTTTTTAACAAATTATTATTTTTTTTTAAGATTTTATGTATTTATTTGACAGACAGAGATCACAAGTAGGCAGAGAGTCAGGCAGAGAGAGAGAGGAGGAAGCTGGCTCCCGGCTGAGCAGAGAGCCTGATGTGGGACTCAGTCCCAGGACCCTGGAACCATGACCGGAGCCAAAGGCAACGGCTTTAATCCACTGAGCCACCCAGGCGCCCCCGGAAGTGACATTTTAAAATCAGAGACAAGAAACTCCCCACTGGGAGGGACGGTGTCTATCTTATTTCCTGCTCTACCTCCACAGCCTGGTATGTGGTAGGTACTCAGGAAGTTTCTGTTCACCGTGTAAGAATAATCAGGATATGACCTGACGGACGAGAGCTGGGCAGGGCGGAAGCAGCAGTCTGCTGGGTCTAGGGGGTGATGGCAACCAAGGCAGGAGGGTAAAACAACACTGATCTTATGCAAAAGAACAGGACAGGTAATCCAGAGAGAAGGTCATGCCTAGGCTCCCAGCAGTGCCTGACTCCAGGGAGGTGCTAACTCAATGTATAGGTTATGAGCAGACCAGCCCCCCAACTCTACGGATTCAAACGCCAAACAGAATACTTTACAAAATCTGCTAGGCCACGATGAGTACAGGTGGCTCGTGGAATTTACAATCCACAGAAGGTGCCTTCCCACCACGGAGCTACTTCAAGCTATGTCACTGTGGGGGTTGAGAGAGCCCCCTTCCAGACTCAGACTGCAGTGAGAGGATTCTGGAACCCTAGAAGAACCTGAGCTGCTGAGGACGAGGTGCCCGCAGTCAGCTGAGTAACCTGGACACGGTCTCTCAAATTCTCACTTCCCTGCAGGCCCAGGCTTATCCTCCTTGTTGTTTTTTTGTCAGCTCACATTTTCTGATTGCTTCCTCTTGGCCATCTACTGCCCTAAGAGATTCCTCACAGTAATTCCTTTGTCCTTATGACAATTCTATGAGGTACATGGTATTTTTACTCTTCTTTTTAGTCTATAGGTCAGAAAACAGAGATTCAATGTGATTAAACAGCCTGTCTGAGGTCAGGCGGTTAGTAAGCCCTGAATGCTCACACTTCAGTCAGAGATGCCTCCAGGCTTGTACTTCCTATGGCCCTAGTGTGGAGTACAAATCTGGGAGCCAGACACTGGGTTCAGGCACAAGCTCCCCTTATTACCATATCCTGGGTACCCTTTCTCTAGTGTGATCTCCTCCATTCTGTACCCTGACTCCACTCTGGAACCTGGATAAAATCAGATTCAAACAGGCAACTCACGACTGCTCTGATGGAGAAAAGACCAAGAAAGGGCCACCTAAATGGTATCCCCAACAAAGGGCTGGGGCAGTGGGGGTGTTTTGAAAATCAGAGAGGAGGATGAAAACGGGTGCCATTTATGGGTGAATGATCTGTATGGTAGCTTCGGGGAGAATGGCCTTGAAGTCAACTGTATGTGTTGGGGGAGATGTTAAACCTGTTTTCTCACTAGAAAAATGGGAGACATAGCCGTGCCCCTCATCAAGCTGCTGTGAGGGATAAACAAGACAATGCACACGGAGGACTTACTTCAGTGCCTGCGTATAGGGAGTGCTCCCAAACTGGTAGCCATTGTGGTTAAGACCAGTATTACATCTCGGTCAGCACCACCATCCTGTACCAGCTTTGGCAAGTCAGAAGTTTACAGTGTCAGAGCCAAAGGTCCTCAGACTTGGAGAGGGGCAGTGGGACTGGACAACACACAAGAGATGTGGACTTGCTTTACTGTCACATCTACTCTGAGTGGCCACCTGCTTTTCCTTTATTCCACGAGAAGTTTATCAGTTGCATTTTCAAGTGAGAAACCCAGGTGGGAGTCGGAATATCAGAACCTTGCAGTTAAGAGGGCAGAATCACTGAGGAACCTTCTTAGTTTTCATGTTTTTACCACTTCTCTAATTTGCAGGTGGCGGAGGCATGACAAAGGGCTTCTGACAGCCCACAGAAGCAGGCCTCATACACAAGGCTCATTCCTCCTCTCCCCACTGCCAGGCCCTTCCCTTCTCCCGATCAGGAGAACTGGCTCTCGCCCCAGAACCTTGGCTGATGGCTGCCCCTGCACCTTTGCGGAGCATGATGGGATGTACGGGAAAGATCACCAGAGCTGGAGTCAGAAGACTTGAGTTCACTTCCCCAGTCATCCTCTAACTACCTAGGCAAATATAATGGGGATTATAACACACTCTGGCTTATTCTGAAGATTAAATGACTCAGAACATGAAAGACCCTCAAACAGGCCTGGAGGCATAGGAGCCCTTTCATCATCATCGCTACTTGTTGCTACTATTATTATCAGTGGGAAAGCACTGAACATCTCTGAGACTCCATTCCCGCATCTCTATAATAGCTACAAAGAGCCACTGTCAGATGGAATAAATGCAAATATGCATGAAAAGCTCCTGAGATTAGCAGGTACCTACAATACGGTAGTTACTGCTGTAATCCTTCATCTGACAGGCATCAGTGAACGTGGACTCCGTGATCCTTTCTTAAGAGTTCATACTCAAGTGGGAGAGACAGACACTAAGTACATTCGGTGCGGATTTCCAGGAGCCTCATGAGAAGCCATGAGAGGTGTTCAGTCTGTTCCTGTGCTTCTCCAGTACTGTTACCAGATCTCAGATCTGGACCAGTAGGGTGGCATCGACGCCAGTGACCTCCCCAGCTAATTCTAGTGAAGCAATCATGCCCCTGCTCCCATCTGCCACCAGCCCTCACTACCTGTGGCCGCTGCTCTCCATCTCCTCAACCTTACCCAGAGATCATGCATCCCAAGGAAAGTAAAGAATGCTCCTAATATCTGTTAGGAGAGATCATGTGAGTAAATAGGGTCCTTGTGCTTTAAGGTTCTACCTCACCCTGAGGTCTCAGGGCCAAGGGGCAGACGTGTTTTTACCCTTGCAGAACATCTTCAAGCATGAAAACAAAGGCTGCAGTTACCCCCAGAGCTGGCAGGAAACCCTATCTGATCAACAAAAATGTAAGTTCTTCCTCTTTCACCGAATGTGGTGGCAGCCCCTTGCTGGGAGCCCAAAAAGTGTTTCAAACATCAAGAACCCAGGCCCTTTTTTGTCCTGATGTTGCTTCCTCTGCCCACCCTTAACATCAAGGCTCACAAATTCCCTTAAGAGAACCAGAGGCATGTCTGCCAAAGAGACTCCTGAGAGCATCTCCCACAACACTTCCCAGGGCGTCAGAATGACGGTGCTGCCCACCCTTTCTCTGAGATCTGACCCATGCAGGCAGCACCCTGCAGTAGGGGGATGTCAAAAAAACACTTGAGGTAGACTGGCACTCAAACCCCTTTGACCCTGACCCTCAGTGAGACCATTTCACTTCTCCAGGACTCAGTTTTCTCATCTGTAAGATACGGCATTTGACGAGGTGATCCCTAACTGTCCTTCCAGTTCTCACATTCTAGGAGGTGATGAATCCTGCCTCCAGGACATCGGTGACACTATCCACGGGGCTTCAAAAACAAGAGCCAGGTTTCTCACCCATCCTGTCCATTTCACAACCTGACCCTCCCATGGCTTGGCACTGTAACTCCCCGGCATGGCACCCAAGGCCTCCTTCCAACCCAAATCTTCCTCCCCAAACCTCACCTGCCCCTTCTGTCTAACTTCACCAGACACATTAGCCCTTCAGCCCCTGCTTCTCTGCAGCCCCTGCTGTGGCCTGCCATGTTGCCCCTGCACACGCTCAGCAGGAAATGCCCTCAACTAACAGGCAAGCCCCAGGCTCACTGTCCAAGAACCACATCCTCTGGGCAGTCTTCCATGCCACAGCTTGGATGTTTGACCATCCCCAGCCAAAGTGATGCAGTGGCCTTGGTTCCCTGGGGCATTTTCTGCATGCGACTGGAAACCCTTGGAAAGCAGGGACTGGGTGCCAGGCATTTCTGATGCTTTGCATTCACCATAGTTCTTGGCCCACAGAAGATGTGCCAGGAATGTTTCCCAGATAATAAACCACTCACAGGGGAACTCTCAAGACATTTTATCTTAAAGAGGAAAGTGGTAAGCTTCTGCTTACTAATCCAAACGTGGCTCTTTCTGAAGCCTGAGCTGCTAAGAAGAGGTGTGTAGGTTTTATTCTACAGAAAATGTAGACACTTGAGGGCCGGGATTGGAAGTGGGGACAGACTTGCAACAAGATGAAGTGAAAGATACCTAGAAACTGCGGGGCAGGAGCCGCTTTCTTCCAACCAACCAGCTTCTCTGGGTTACCAGTGTTTTGGAGCATTGCCACAGGGCAGGGGGGACCCTGGGGGAAAGGGCCCGGCTCTGGCCCAGGGAGACTGACCTCGGGGCTTGGGCTGGCAGCAGCGCTTCAGCACGAAGCTAATGTTGTCTGTGCGCAGGATCTGCTTCTTGAGGTGGCTCATCAGGTCCCCCAGGCTGGGGAAGCTGCGGTCCGAGCCGTGCAGGCTATAGCGGCCCTTCTGCACTTCGATCTGAAAGTTCTTGAACTGCTTCTGGCCACCTAGCACCTGCCCATCAGGAAAATGACCAGAAACGGAGTGTTTAAAATGGGTCAAGCAAATGTACCATGGGCATGTCATCTGTTAACAATAGGAGAAGCTGGATAAAAGAGAGCTAGAACTCTATACGACCTCTGAACCCTTTCTATAAATCTGTAATTACTCAAAAGTAAAATGTATTCCAAACAAGTAATTGAACAAAGAAAGAAATCAACCCAGAAGAAGACACTGATCGAAGGGAGTTAACATTAGGGAGAAAGCATAACCGAGCAGGGACTTCTATAACAGCATCACCTCCTTTTAAATCTGTAAGAGGAAGTCCACTGAAAAACCAACCTCATGGGACTGCTATGATTACATGACAGAGTAAAAAACTTAGTAAGCACTTTGTAAAGACTGGCAAATATTACCATGCATGAAATAATTACTATAACAATATTTATCTAGGCAGTCTCTCAAACTGAGCCTTGCCAGGCATCTATTTGAGGAGAACCACCCTGGGAGGTGGCAGTCGGTGGTCCTCCGGTCTATTTTCAGGACTCTGTGGCACCACAGACTGAAGTATAAGCAGAGGTTTTCCTTCACAGGTACTTTTTGTACAGAGAAAAATATTTCAGTAATGAAGGATGAGGGTCAGAAAAATCTACTTATGGTATAGAAAAGGACAAGATATTTAAGATCCCAATGCCTTGGTTTATTCATCTGTATAATGGGCATAACACCACCTGTCTCACAGGGTCAGTGTAAGTTTTAAATAAGGACAGGCAGATAAAAGTGCTCAGCACAGCATCTGGTGAACTATCATGAACAGCAAGAGTAACCACAGCTACGATCCTGTTTCCCAAGATGATCTGACCCCAAGCAGACCATGCCTCTGAGTCATCGACATTCCTGGTACAGCGTAAGCTACTCCTCCTCAGAAGGCAGCTGGGCTGTCTTGTGCACCCATCCATGTTCAAAACATTAAACTCCCTCAAAGACTGATGAAAGCAGAAGACAGGCATGCTGTCCAGGAGCAAACCTGACAAGTTCTGACCTGCTGCGTCTGCACCCACCGGGAGACCTTGCTGTGCAGGAACACCCCCAGGTAGGCAGTGGCACCTAGACACTTTGCCCAGGAACTTGGCAGCACTGGGTTCCTTCAGCCATTTCCTCTTCCCACTCCTGACAGAGTCTAGTCCCCAGGGGTTCCCCAGTACTTTCCCTTCCACTGTCTGAAGTCTATGGCACGCTCATGTGCCGACTTCTACCTTGCAGCTCTCTGCTCCCTGTCCCCCTGCTGCCCCAGTCTCCCAGCTCAGACTGACCAGTCAACACTAGTGTATTTATCTGGACTAATTCTGTAAAACTCATGGTCTTTTAAAATATTCCATTTCCTGTATTTAAAAAAACTGCATGAATGACAAAGGCTGTACTGCAGTCTAGTGAGGTAAGGTCAATAATTTTGGCTTTTTATCTTTATTTTCGGGATATCTCTCACACCATTCCTGGATTGTAGCTACACTAGAGTCACTAAACAGAGTCATCTCCACTTGTCAAACATAGGACAGCAAGTCCTCTGTTAAGATGTCTGAAGCTACTATCTGGGGAAATCTGTGCTAAGCCAGGTTGCCGAGCTGGCCTTCTTGGCACTGGTGTCTACTGAGTCAGTGCCAGAGATCAGACATGGCTCTGGGTCTATGATTTTGTCACCGAGTGTAAAATCAACCACTCACAACAATGCATTAAACTTAACAAAAGTTTGGTGTGAACTGGTTTTATGGCCACGCTCTACCTTCCAGAGCCACCATGGATCCCTGCCACGAGTCCCTTGAGGGAAGAAAGGGCCATGAGGAAGAAACATTTGGGGTCTGGCTGCTTGGAAGTCTCTTTTTGAAGAGTGGGGTGGTCCCAGTCAGAACCGCCAAGGATTTTCTCAGAAACCCAGGCTTTTCTACCCCCACACCCCAGAGTGGTCCTCTCCAGAGCAGCTCTTGGGCCTGCTGCCCCAAATACCCTGTGGCGATATGACTTGGCCTGACTGACCAAGACTTTTCCTGACTGACCTCAGATTTCTCAAAGCAGGTGACCGTCATGAGGATATTGTCAAAGTCGGTACAGCTCCACCTCAGCACATACATCCCCTCCTCGCTTCCTTCTTGCCGCAACTTATTGATGGCATATTCCGTGCTAGAGGGAGAGAAAGGAAAAGGGAGAAAGAGCTCATAGCAGATAACCCCAGGGGATATCCACGCCTCTCAGGGGGCTCGAGGACTAAAGACTCATCATGTTACCTGTCCTGGGTCCTGAACTCCTGTCTGAGCAGACACATGCGGCAGGCCAAGATGCCAAGGAGCCTCAAGGCCCATCAAGTCTCCAAGGTCTAGAAGAGCACTTGCCTGCCGCCCAAGGCACTGAGCCCAACTTCGTCCCTGACTTACCCACATGTGTGGTCTCCAGCTCGCGCAGGAGATGTCCCCACAGAGGTGATGCAGGGCTGCCGGACATACAGTGCCCACCACAGAATAGGGTCCCTCCCCGCCTTCCCTAGGCTGCCCAACTAGAACACGAGCCTTGGGAGAGCATGAATTTAGGGTTATTCTGCTCACTGCTGTATCCATAGTAACTTAAGCACACGTGGCTCACAGTAGCTACTCAGTAAGTAAGATATTGAATAATTAACACTGAATTAAAGAACAAAGAGTCAGAAAGATATGAATAGGGAATATGCCTATCTACACTCCTTTGTATCCCCAGGATCAACCAGTGCTGGCACGCAGAAAGCAGTGAACAATCACTAAATAAATCTACAAGTGAAGTCACCACACAGCCCGTGAGTGGTGCCCACTGTCGGTGAAAGAGGACTGACATGGTCAACACATGTACGGAAGGCAGAGACCAACCGCTCCGTGACCTGGAACATCATGCCTTAACACATGGTGACCCCTCACCTGGGAGGCCCTTTTCCCTCTTCAAGACCTGCCAAGCTTCACTGATTCTTCAAAGTTTAATCTGATCTGAATGCTGCCTACTCAGAGGAGGCAGCTGAGTTTCAGCCTCCCACAGAAGACAAAGCATTCACTGCTTCGGCAAATACTTGTGAAGGGCTTGTGGTATGTGCCAGGGCCTGCCATGGACGCTGAGGAAAAGCAGCGAGCAAAGCACACAGTGCCTCTGTCTCCATGCAGCTCGTATGCTGGGCAGTGAGGCTAGGCAGGCAAGAAACAAATGGGACACGGAAATAAACAAAGTGAGTCAGGAGGTAAGAAATGCCTCTGAAGGAAACTACAGCACAGTGAAGGCGCCAGAAGTGTGGTGTGGGGGAGGAAGAGGTGTTGTTACTTCACCGAAGGTGGCTGGGGAAGACTCCACTGATAAGGCGCTATCTGGGTGACATCTGAAGGAAGTGGTGGCTGTATACATTCCAGAGGAAGAGCATTCTAGGCCAACAGAAGAGCGAGGGCCAGGGCCCTGAAGCTTAACTGTGGCTCAGATAGTCAAGGGAGGTGCTTTATTATAATGCTTGGCAGCCTGCTCTGCCTTTCTCTGTGTGTCTATCTGCCCATGAGTCTGTGAGCCTCTCCAAACTGGGGATGCCCCACCAATGAACTCACTGTCTGCAAGTAACCAGCAGAGGGAAGATGGTGGGAACCTATCATGAGGAAAGCAGCTGAAGAAATGCTTCCCCAGACATATTTTGGTTTGGGAAGAGAGACTCAAGAAATACAGCAGCTGCTCTCCTCTAAAGAATAGTCCTTTGTGAAAGGAAGTACACTGAATCTCCGCTGCTTCAAATGGCAGAAGTCAAGTGGCAAGGAAGAAGTGTTGGAGGTAAATTTCCAACTCCCTAGCAGAGACACGTATGTGTGTAACCATCAGAGCTATAGTCTCTGGCTGCCTTGTGCAGTACTCAGCGCCCCATCACCAGAGGGATCTGCATAAAGGCTACTAGGTCTGAGACGCAAGTGGGACAAGAGGTAGACCAAAGCCCCTTGTAGCTCTACAGCTTGGTCACCCCACTGTTCCCACCATTTATCTGGCACTTTAAGACAAGCTCATGCAGGATGCCATTGCTCACTACAGTGCAACTGGGACAGGTGTCCTATCTGTGTGTCTGGCACAGCATGGGGTTAGGAAGTGTAACATCTTTTAGTTAGCTGTAGAGAAGTGAGGGGGTTAAACTATGAGGAGACCCCAAGGGGGAAGAAGGAAGAGTCTATGGCACGAACCAAGGTAAGAGATGACAGGAAGGCCTGAGCAGTGGACAGCAGGGATGGAAAAAACGGCACCAAGTCAGTCCTCAACACATTCAACCAGCCCCCACCTAAACAAGTGATGACCTCTGTGTCTGAGGAGGCCACACGCCCCATCACTAAAATGTGGTTCTTTTCCACCAGAGGCAACTGAAAAGGTGCGAGAACCAACCAGATTGGACCGTGACAACCATTCTGTATGTTGTGGACGATCAATGGGGGAGCCACATCGGTGCAGAGGTAATGATGGGCATCTGCTGTGAGCCGGAAATAGCCATCTACCAGGGACACAAAGGACAAGGCCTCTTCGTGGGACGAGAGCTTCAGTTCCTGGTGAGAGAGAAGACATGGCCATGGTTATATCACATGCCTACCACTTTAGGCAGCTGACTTTAAGAGGAGGTCCACAGCGAGAAGATATTTAAAACACAATGCAGAACACATGACTTCTAAGTAAATGTACCCCTTGCATTCATACTGGATTTTGACTGATATATTGATTTTGAAGCATACATTCTTGTCTATTATCTCCAAACTAAGGTATGGCGTGTCTGTGTGGGAGGAAGGGCAGAACAGGCAGCTGTGGCAGGCAGGAGACCTGTGGAGAGGCTGCCACCCGAGTCCAGAGGGAGAAGCCTGCATCAGGGGCACAGTGGTATAAAAGTGGAGTTAAAAAAAAAAGTGGAGGGAGTAGAAGCAGAGCATGTGCAAGTGGTACCCTGGTCTTAGCATGGAGCAATGACTGACTGGGTAGGATCAGTCCCATTTTACAGAAAAGGAAACAGAGGCACTGGGGCTTCCTCTCATACGGAGTTAGTCTAGAAAGTGAAACGCCCAGATTTTAATACAGGAATGGTCCCAGACAATGATGAGGTTGCTAGATTAAGCCCAGAGACCTCTAAGGGTTTGGAGGAAGCAGAGAGTCTTACTCAAAGTGGGAGAGCAACAGCAAAAAGATGGAGAAGATGAGAGAGGGAACTTCCACAGAAGGAAGGTCTTTAAGAAAAAAAAAAAAAAAAAAAAAAAAAAAGAAAAAAAAAAAAACACCTGGAGATGAAGACAGGCGATTTTTTTTTTTTTTTTTTTTGCCTTGATCATAGAGCCCTGAACAAAAATTGCCTGTGTGGGTGCCTGGGTGGCTCAGTTGGTTAAGCGACTGCCTTCGGCTCAGATCATGATCCTGGAGTCCTGGGATCGAGTCCTGCATCAGGTTCCCAGTTCCATGGGGAATCTGCTTCTCCCTCTGACCTTCCCCACTCTCATGCTCTCTCTTTCTAATAAATAAATATTTTTTTAAAAAAATTGCCTGTGTGAGGGATGCCTGGGTGGCTCAGTGGGTTAAAGCCCCTGCCTTCAGCTCAGGTCATGATCTCAGGGTCCTGGGATCAAGCCCCATATCAGGCTCTCTGCTCAGCGGGAGTCTGCTTTCCCCTCTCTCTCTGCCTGCTTGTGATCTGTCTGTCAAATAAATAAATAAAATCCTTTTAAAAAAAATTGCCTGTGTGAGAGAAGCCATGGGCTCAACCAGGAACATCTCCTAGGGAAGGAGGAAGGAAAGCCATTTAGAGTTTTGTCTCACAAGAACATTAAAAAGCACCAGAGTCTTCTGAGGGCAAAATGACATGTGAGAATAAGACTCTGTCTACAGCACTGGAGAAAGGACAGGCTGGAGGCAGAGAAAAATAGAGATGAGAAAATCAGTTATAGTTTCCCTGTGGATAGAAGCAACTAGAAAGGATGGAATTAAGTGGGGCTAATGACGGCTATCTTGCCAAAAGAAGGGTCTGCTGTGGACTTGTGAGCCAAGGAGGTCAAGGCCACCACAGGGACAGATATTCAGTCATGAGGCTCTGGGCTAAGTGTGCCTCCTTTCATCCACCTGCAGCTCCCCACAGAGCAAACAAAGGGTAGTCTGGCTCAGGCAGCCCTTCACCCAATCACATAAAAAATCAAGACAACA
>ML108597.1:0-21579 GCA_003697995.1 Taxidea taxus jeffersonii
CTCTAACAACATAATGGCTACGCAGCGTCAGAACTGTTCCCTCCGAGAGGAAGGAGAGATCTTGGAGTCCAACTGGAGATGTCTTGTCTATCATGCACAGGCTGTTCACTGCAAGCTCCACCATGCCCCCTGGAGCAGCAAGCACCACAGAGAGTGGGCTTATTGGTGAACATAGGGGCCACACTCCTTGTGGACACCTTGGATATACTGGTATCTTTCCAGTGTGTATAGACATAGTTGTGTAAGAAAAATCTGGGACGAGAAAATAGCATTGTGATTTTGCCCTTCGATTATTTTACTTAATTGGGAAGATAGTAATAACTCTCCTTGAATGTATGTGTATGAATTCAAAACTGGTAAGTAATATCAAGTCAGTTCTAGTTTATTTAGATTAATAGAAACAGCAGTCAAATGGTGAAGTTGACTTGAGTGATTTTGTACTTCTTGGCAACCACTTTTCACCCAATAGCCTTCCAATTTCACTTGGAGTAGTGATCTCCCCAGTTGAGCTGTCTTGGTGGCACACTTGATTAAACATCTCTGTCCTCCCCTACAAAATCTAAAATGAGGTGGTCTTAAAAAACAAATCTCTCTTCTCCTCATTCTAGGAGAGGTAAGAGAGGAACATATGATCTGAGTCCTTTCTCTCCTGGGATTTTGAATCCTGAGTACAGTGCCATAAGGACAGAAAAGAAGAAGAAGAAGGAGGAGGAGGAGGAGGAGGAGGAAGAAGAGGAGGAGGAGGAGGAGAAGAAGAAGGAGAAGAAGTAGAAGGAGGATGAGGAAGAGGAGGAGGAGGAAGAGGAGGAGGAGGAAGAGGACAAGAAGACGACGACGACATAAGATTTTGCTTACGTAGTCCAGCAATGGCACATGAATGAGACTTTTAAGCTCTTCCTGTCTCAAAAATAACCAGAATATACTTGGTTTCTGTACTCTCCAAGCTGATTTCTTTAGCATTCTCTTCAATCTTGTGGATTTTCTTTTTGCTAAAGTTAGTTTCTATGGCTTGTAACCAAATACCTTAATATAGAACTGGGTGGTGCCAGAATAAGGTGGTGCAAATATAAACTTCTGTGGTCTATTGTTTGTGTCTCCCAAAATTCATATGCTGAAATCGTAATCCCTAAGGTAATAGAATGAAATGTTCTTCTCATTTGTTAAAATTATGCTATTTTTATCCTTTCCCCACTAGGCTATAAACTCCATGAAGGGAGAGACTTAGTCTGTTTTGTTCACTGCTCTCATCTCTAGAGCTCCTGGTATATGGTAGGTATTAAAGAATATATGTGCAGGGAATAAATTAATTCCAGAACTGTGACATAGTACATCCACTTCTGACAAGGTACTCATTATGAAGCCAATATCTCTCAGTCATAAATTAGCCCCTCTATCCGGAATTCTGGGATTCCACACACCACATTCCTCTTTTGCCTTATGAGAGGCTCTTCTAGTAGGGAGGGCTGTAGGAGACTGGAAAGCTAGAAGAGAGAAAAGAAAGCCATTTCTCCTGTTTCCTACTTTTGTCCCCTTCACATAGCAATGGTTCTTCACTAGGGCACTGACACTGTTTCTAGTAGCAGCAGTTTGAGATAGTTTGTGGATTTTTATACCCCATGACCTCCCAAGTATGTTCTCTCAGAGGTACAAGCAAGGGGTGAGAGGGACTCCCTCCTCAGGAGTCAGAGCCAGGCATCCGAGGAAGGTTAAGTGAGAAGGTGGGGGGAGCTTCAGTCCTTGCTTTGTACAGTTCCAAATACGCATGAATCTTAGTTACAAAGCAAAACTTCAGGTCTGATGAACAGAGAACTGATTTAAGCCAACACAACAGAGAGTCTAGGCCTCACGTGTAATTCCCATACATGAGCCAGTTTATAGACCTTAAGCAACTTGATGAAGAGAAAGTCTACATTTTAGGAAGGACTAAATTATGAAGCTGAATTAGATGGTTTGGCATTTGAGCCCTGGATTTTTCACCTTGCTATACTCTTCATCCACAAAATTATTCTCCTCTTATTTCTCTATTTTGTCCTTCGATGACGCCTTTTCTTCTCTCCTGCCCACCATTTCCAAACAAACTCAAATCCTGGGGATTCAGACAACCCCTACTGTCAACAGTAGAGGACTTTGGCAAGCTTCAGAGTCTTAACTTTAGCAGCACTGGGAGGTAGTGTGTTATTCTTTTATAACAGTAGTGTGTTATTCTTTTTTAAAAATATGTAAACATAGGAGCACTTGGGTGGCTCAGTCAGTTAAGTGGCTACCTTAGCTCAAGTCATGATCTCAGGGTCCTGGGCTTGAGCCCCATGTCAGAATCCCTGCTGAGTCTCTCGCCTTTTCTCCCTACATTTGTGCTCTCTCTCTCAAATAAATAAAATCTTTAAAAGTAAAAGACATGTAAACATAAAGAATTTTTTTCTTTTTCTTAAAAAGACTCTTCAAATTATATAAGCTTCAGGTCCCATCAAACTTGGATTTGCTTCCAAAAAGGTGGCAAATGGAGGTTTAAAACAATGCAACATTTAACAATAGACCCAATGGAACCATAAACATGATTATTTACCCACTTCCTATCTGTTGCCAAAAGTCCCTATTAGTCCAAGACAGTGACTCACACTTATTGGCCCCCAGTGTACTCTGAGATTCAGAATTTGTCCACAATTTTTCATTTTTAATAAAAGTATGGAACACATTATTAATATTTACAGTAGAATAAATCAGGGAGTATTTGAGAAGTCTGCCTCATCTAGTAGTAGTATGTGAAGCGTGTGCAGTAAGTTGAGTTCTTACTGCAGTGCATGGTTAAATCTGCTAGATGACCAGAAAAAACTTGCATATTTTTCCCCAGTGTGTTTCAGACATTATGCATCTAACACCTCCCTCTCAAGGACAGCATAATGGCATTCACTGATAAAACAAGTTTGCTCGGACAAGAGAAGCTAGAAATACCTCATGCTTCCAAGCCTCCAGTGAGAGTGGAAGAAAGAGGCAATAACTCTGCCAACTCCAGCCCCTTGTTGTACTGGTTCACGTACTGGTTCCATGCTGGAGCCTGCAAGATGCAAAAAACTACCAAGCAGTACCAGATGACGTCAAAGTAATACCATGCAAAACGGTTGTTAGGAAGATGATGTGTGTTGTTGTTGTTTTTTTAATTTATTTGACAGAGAGAGAAATCACAAGTAGGCAGAGAGCAGGCAGAGAGGCAGGCAGAGAGAGAGGGGGAAGGAGGCTCCCCGCTGAGCAGAGAGCCCGATGCGGGGCTCGATGTGGGGCTTGATGCGGGGCTCGATCCCAGGACCCTGAGATCATGACCCCAGCTGAAGGCAGAGGCTTCAACCCACTGAGCCACCCAGGCGCCCCAAGGAAGATGATGTTGAACACAAATAGGATGAAACTGAGAGGTTCTATGATGTTACAGCATCTGAAACATGGCAAAATGGTAAGAACATACAAAGTCATAGAAACAATATTGCTAAGTTTTAACTTGTAAAATGTTAGTTTAAAATGGTACCCTGCTATAGTTGAAAATATAGTACCTGCCTTTGAAAATAATTGGGCAGAAATGCTTACATATCAAATAGATAAAGCCCCCCAAAATAATTATTATTCTACTTGATTTCTCTTTTTTTTAAGATGTTATCTATTTATTTATTTGTCAGAGAGAGAAAGAGAGCGTGCACACAAGCAGGAGAGATGAGGAAGAAGCAGGCTCCCCGCTGAGTAAGGAGCTCCCTCAGAGACTTAATCCCAGGACCCTGGGATCATGATCTGAGCCAAAGGCAGGTGCTTAACCAACTGAGTCACGCAAGCATCTCTCTACATGATTTCTTTTCACAATTTATATAGCCAGCATAAGTAATTAATACTACATACAGACAGAATTTTAAATTTTTACAAATAATTATATTTTTGAAAAATATTTTGGAAAAGAACTGTAAGTCCAGCAATAGAATAAAATGTATTCGTTAGTTAATGATGCTCTAAAAATTACATAGTCTTAACTTGTTATTTCTTGGTGCCCCCTTTTTTTTTCTGTTAAAAGCATCCAGCTTGCATTTTGATTATATGGTGGCTAGCACCAGACAACCTGGGCAACAGGCAGAAGCATCTCAGTAGACTGGTAACCCAAATAAGCTGTTCCGGTAAAAAGGGCCAAGTCTAGCCCTAGAAGTCCTTCTTCCAATCAAATACTTATTTAAATTAAAAAGTGCTGTATTTAAATAAAAAAAGTCATAGGAATCCCTCTAGTTTGTCAAACACAGGGAAAAAAGGGGGATGGGGGTGGAGGTTCTTGGAGAACACAGGTGGTTATTATAAACTTAACCAGGTCTGGTGATTCTAGGTGCAGCTGCTGTTCCAGTTGTGCTCTCCCTGCTGGAGTATATCATTAGAACCCCTAGCATATGGTATGCAGCTGTTAGCCTACTGAATATTTTCTTCCCTAGGCCCAATTTTAAAAAGTCATTACACCTCCAAAATAATTTTTTGTACTTCTCGATCACATATTTCCCTGTGTTTTGACATAATAATCTCCATTACACAGAAGCATTTTCAACACTCACTTGTATCCTGAATTAAGAAAAACACCAGAGAGATACTCTCCTAAACTGAGTGTAGCACTAGATACAGTTATGATTTATTTGACAGCCGTCCGTCCTCATAGCTTCTCATAGTCCTGACTTGGATCTTTCAGCATTTGACATATTTTAAGGCTACTTTTAGCCAAACTGATTTTTCTGGATGGCAGATAGCTGACCGAGGCCCCTCTGGATAAAATTCCCTATTGTCATTCCAATTGCCCCATATTCCCAGGCTTTGTCTTGATATTTATTTATTTATTTATTGTTCAATGAGACAGAATGTGTGACAAGCATTTGTTTCATGCTTTTAATTTGATTCGATACAAAACTGGAACAGCTGACTCAGATATTTATCTTGTGAGCCTGATTTATGCTTTCATGAAATCATAGTGTGCTTGATGAAGACTGGTGTCCCAACTCAACAGGAATTACAGTGGTATTTGTCTTTCCAAATGGCATCATTTAACTATGGAATAAGGAAGGTTGGCTCTCACAACGCAGTGGCTGCCAGTAACCCGAAGTGCACTTCTGAGGGATAGCTTCCTGTTGAGTATTTGCTGATAAACTTGGAACTGATAGGCTGCATACATCAATTCAAATTTAGCTGCTTCAAAGATAAGAACATTTTAAAATAATACTGTTCAGAAAGGAAGAATGATCAAAGAAGATGGCAAGTTTGTGGGGGGGGGAGGGGGTTGGTTCATAACAGGGTAAAAGGAGAGAAATTCCAGAGGGATTTCTTTTCTTTTCCCATCAAGACACTGTTGGCTTTTTCATGTCACCATTCTATTGCATCACCAAAATCACAGTCTTTGGACAACATAAGAATTAGCAGTTACAATACAACAAGAAATTCTAAAAGCTGAATCTTTCCAAACCCTGAGTTTGGATGATGCAGAAAGCTATTAATAACAAATAATGATTGTCCCATGCAAGTTTTAAGATTCATGAAAACCAGCAATGTTCTAGGTCAGGAATGGCGAATACTTAGCAAAAGAAAAAAAAGAAAAAAGCCACTCTTTTCACTTGTATCTTTGGACATTACTAATGGATCATGGCATTATGCTTCATTGAACCCAGATGAGTCCTAGGTAGCTTTTCTAACAGCACACTGGGAAGACCACCTCCTCGTTATAGTTATCAAACAACACAACACTTATTACCCCTTCCCTTCTGGATGAAATATGGGCTGCGGAACATAGTGTTTCCTTTTACCTACACTCTATTTTCCCAACATCTGCAATGAGTGTGCCTGAATTCATGGGGGGAAAATGAGATACACATGAAAAAGAAAGGATTTTTCACCAAAGCTCATTTGAACACTCTTATAATATTGAGTTAATTTTTGTTCTTTAGAAATCAAACTAATTTATGGTAAATACTCCCACTTTTAGCACAGTACACAACTCCTACATTACAGGAAATGAACTGTTTCCATTTCTCACCTCCTATTCGTAAAAAAAAAAAAAATAATGTCTTAGATGCTTTGATCTCCATATAACAATCACAAAGGAAGTAGGTCATTTCAAAACATAATTCTATATTTATTTATGAAAGTTTCTCCACAGCTTAATTCCAGTCAAAGTCTGCCTTTCCCATGGTATCTCTTGTTTCTGGCATTCTTACACAATTGGTATCTCTAAAACTGCCAAGTATTCTATTCATGCTTTTCGTATTTCATAACCAGAGTTCTCAAAGACTGAAAATTCTAGGGAAAGATGAGAAACAGCAATAATAAATTTTTTCTCCTTTCAGGCAAGTACATTCCAATAAATGGAAATCCTGAGCAAAATGTAAAAAATAATTTTATCGAACATATTATGCACATTATACATACAAGCCTGCCTTCAAAAAGCTAATGTTTCTAACTTTATGTTGACCAGGGAATATGTTTAATAAATTACATGCCAGCCAAAGACAGTGTGATTAAATCTGCTAGAAGCCTTCTGCTACTTCCCAAAGGAACACAATTCTGAAATATTAAATTATTTCTTACATCCCCAATATTTGTACTTTAGGGTAGTCTGTGTCAAATATTCTACAGGGAAAGGTCACAGAAGGCCTTACAGTAAATATGTAATCATGCCCCTGATATTATTTTTTAACTAATAGAAAAATCTGTCATTTAAAAAATTATTTATGGTTTTATTATATTTTTAAAAATTGATACCATCTTACCAAACATATTCTGAAAGCCAGGTGTTTAATGTAAAATTTAATTATTTCAATACAAAGAAAAATGAACTTTATTTGTAAATTTTGGGGATACTTGATCCATAAGTCAGGCATGTATTTCTTTGTTATGTATAGATTTTCAAAGAGCTGGAATTTTGCAAATATAAGCCATCCTGAAGAATGTAAGAATGTAATGGTGTAAAAATGTAAGATGGTCGGCTCCCGGCTCAGTGGGAAGTCTGCTCTCCCTCTCCCGC
Source organism: Taxidea taxus jeffersonii (assembly GCA_003697995.1). Classification (NCBI taxonomy): domain Eukaryota; kingdom Metazoa; phylum Chordata; class Mammalia; order Carnivora; family Mustelidae; genus Taxidea; species Taxidea taxus. The sequence goes on from ML108597.1 coordinate 7,016, forward strand.
TCCCCCTGCTTGTGTTTCTTCTCTCACTGTCTGTCAAATAAATAAAATCTTAAAAACAAAAAAATGAGATGGTATTGGAGTAAACTCTGACAGCAAAATATAGTTAAAAACAAACTCTTGAGGGACGCCTAGGTGGCTCAGTCTGTTAAACAGCTGCCTTTGGCTCAGGTCATGATCCCAGCGTCCTGGGATCAAGTTCCGCATCAGGCTCCTTGCTTAGTAAGGAGTCTGCTTCTCTCTCTGCCTCTGCCTGCCACTCTCCCTGCTTGTGTTCTCTCTGACAAATAAATAAGTAAAATCTTTTAAAAACAAACAAACAAACTCTTGGGGCGCCTGGGTGGCTCAGTTGGTTAAGTGTCTGCCTTCAGCTGATGTCATGATCCCAAGGGTCTGGGATCAAGCCCGGAATCAGGCTCCCTGCCCAGCGGGAAGTTTGCTTCTCCCTCTCACTCTTCCCCTGCTTATGTTCCCTCTCTCGCTGTCTCTCTCTCTGTCAAATAAATAAATAAAATTTCAACAAACAAACAAACAAACACCTCTTATCCTTACTTTTAAGGGCCTTTCATTTAAATATCAGCAATATTTACCGATTTTATAGTAACACTCTAATTGTAAAGCATTTTTTTCCATGAAATAATAAGAATACAGGATTATTTCCACCTGGGGAGCTTGATCAACAATGAAATGTTGGAGACTTGCTTATCCCTGAAAGATAATGGCCCTTAATTGACACATTTCATCTGGTTATTTTTTATCTCATGATCTGTTAAATCACTCAAAGATTTGCATTCTATGGTTGTTTTGGATGAAATTGAATGATTTCTTCACATTGAATATTATAATAGCACTACACATGCTTATTCTTGCTCTTCTATGTTTCCTTCCTCTTCATATTGTCCTTTTCCTCCACACTTACCCCTTGACTCTCAATTAAGAGCAAAAAGGCAAGAACTATTGTCATTATGAGATGCCTACCATATCCCAACCACTGAGTTTTCCTGTTATCTCATTTAGTCTTCTCAATCATTCTACATTAGAGACAAAGTTCAGAGACTCTTTAATTACCTCAAATTGCAAGATGGAGCAGACACAGGATTAAAACCCTTTCTACTTCTCTGAGAAAGAAGTTAGTGGATTTCGGGCGCCTGGGTGGCTCAGTGGGTTAAGCCTCTGTCTTTGGCTCAGGTCATGAAGTCAGGGTCCTGGGATGGAGTCCCGCATCGGGCTCTCTGCTTGGCAGGGAGCCTGCTTCCTCCTCTCTTGCTCTCTGCCTGCCTCTCTGCCTACTTGTGATTTCTCTCTGTCAAATAAATAAATAAAAATCTTAAAAAAAAAAAAAAAAAGAAGTTAGTGGATTTGGAGCAATGCGATAACTGGTTCCCAGGCATATATATGTGCTTATCGACTTGCATGCAAACTCATAATATAATCAATTTCACATTTAGGAATGCTTACGTTCCAAAAGCTCTTTGGTTCAAGCCACTAGTTTAGAACTTAGCAAACAAAATAAGGCTATTCATGCCATGCCAAAATACATATCAGGTAGATATTACAATTCAACAGAAGAATGATATTAGCAATGTCTTTACTGGACACTTTAATGGCATCGTTCCATTCTCCTAACTGGTATAACTTTGTGATTGATCTACTACTTTTCTTCAGTGTGAATGTGCTTTAAAAAATTTTTTTTAATCCTTTCTTAATTCTAGGCAGCAAATATATGCATTGATGCCTCTGAATAAGAGCTATATACACTAGTATGAAATATTTTCTTAAAAATATTTGAGCATGATAAATGTGGTGGAAACTCCTAGTCTTTACATTTTATTATAACCAAAGTTAATCTTATGTATTGCTTTATTTCTCCCACTCTTTTTCTGAAGCTTGAATCTTAGTCACTGCCGCACATTAAGAACACTGTTCTTTGTCTGCACTCCCACAATGCATTCTTGCTCTCTCTCCTCCTTCCCCAAACACTCACAAAAACAACTGCTTCCTTGTAGTGTGTGTGTTGCTTCTAAGCCAAATTTAGTAGAATTTTATAAATGCCAACAAAGCATGGGAGGGCTGGCAATCCAAACATGATTACCATGTTCTTCGTTCTGTACAGGGAGGCTTTTCGAATCTAATACACAGAGATTATTTTTTTCTTTTGAGATATTGTATGAAATATGCATAAAAACCAGTCTGTTTGAAGTCAGACAACATGGATTAGTTTCTATTCCCTCAGCATACAGCTGAGTGACTTTATTCCTTATCTTCATTGGTAAAATTGGGAAAATAATATGTATTTGCCAGGATGGTGGTAATGACTAAATGAGAATATGTTTGAGGCATATAAATATTGCATGTGACAATAAATGAGAGCTCTATTTCCATTATTCCACTTAGCTTCCTTTCCTGACTGGATACACATTTTTAAAATCATTCTATCTTCCTAGCCCTTCATTTATAATTATATATAATGATTCTGCAATAACCAAAAGAAATCACAAGCCAAAATGTATTCATAGAACATTTGGTATATGTATGTTGGGGTCATATGTAGACTGCCAACAAAGTATGTAAAGGACTGAAAGGAATTAGAGGGATTTTTTTTTTTAATTGAGAACTCAGCTATCAAGTAATTTTTTTTAATAAAATGATAAAATGATAGCTTGAAACATGCCTCAGAATATGAGTAGCCTATCCTTAGCTAAGACCAGGCTTAATACCACTTGTCAATTTTCTTCCTTCCATTTTCTTGAGCTTCCATGTCTGTTTTATGTCGGTGTTGTCTTTCTTTAAAAAAAACGTACACAACGTCCCACCTCCCACATACACACACAAATCTCTTTACCTTCCCTTCCATCTCCAAACCTCTTTTCCTCTTTCTTCATTTGCTTTCTTGATGCCTGATACCAATGTTTCAGGACAGCGTGTGGACAAATTTATCTTTATACCCAAAGCCCCCAGACATCTCACATACAATTAATGATTTTCCACAGTCTTCGGAAATGGGATTAGGAAATTGTTTCTGTTCACTACTGTACGAAAATAGCAATGCTTAAATCTCTGTGAAGTTTTCCCCAAAAATAAATTTCACTGGTTGCAACAAATAAATTCACTGCTTACAAAGTGCCATGGGGGAATGCTGTCCAACCAAAATTAAAAGAACCAAAATAAATACAAAATAAGTAGGAGGAAACCACCTCTGAAGTTAGCAAACATTTATGATCGTACTATCAGGTCATCCAAGACCAAAACCTGAAATCAGTCTCAACTGTTCTCTTTCCCTTACCTCGAAGTACAATTTACTTATTTTTTAATTTATTTATCTGTTAGAGAGAGAGAGAGAGCGAGAGAGCGCACAGGCAGACAGAGTGGCAGGCAGAGGCAGAGGGAGAAGCAGGCTCCCCGCCAAGCAAGGAGCCCGATGTGGGACTCGATCCCAGGACGCTGGGATCATGACCTGAGCCGAAGGCAGCCGCTTAACCAACTGAGCCACCCAGGCATCCCTCGAAGTACAATTTAATACAGAAGACATCTTTATTACTTTTATTTTAAATTTACTCATTCAACAAATGTTTTTGTGCCCGATACTGTCCTAAACACTGGGGAAATAGCCATGAACAAATAGATAAAAATGGATGCCGTCACAGAACTTATATTCTAGTGTGTGCACTAGCGCTGGAGAAGGGGAGGTCAGGAAACAGGACACTAGAACAAGTAAGTAAAATTCACAGTATGTCAAAAATGCTTTGAGTAAGAGTTAAGTTGAAGGTAACAGTATAAGAAATACCAGAAGGAAGAGGAGTGTTTTGCTGCTCAAAGAGCCAGATGGGGATTACATTCTAAGGATGAAGAATGACCTGGGAGTCCCTGGCATCTGGTGATGACTGAATGTAAACGAGGGTAAAGGGTATGATGAGATTTTTACTGATGATGTCACCACAGACAATGGTGGTGAGGCTGAAGCTGGGAGGACCACGAGGAGGGAGCGTCTTGCACCCGTAAGAGAAAGAAAGCCTCCTATAGAATTCCTAGACACTTTCTGGACTTCAGCCAATGCAGTTTCTCCCTCAACACTCTTTCCTTCTCCCTCCCCGCCACCCCAAGCGTTTTCCTAGTTCAGGACCATCACAGCCCTGCCAAGACTTCAGTCTTATTTCCTGGAGTCCATTTTCCACACAGACAGAGGAAACTGTAAGGGCCTATTTAGCCAAAATGGCTCCATGTTGGTTGAACAACCATTTTGTTGTTTATGCAGTAAAACTTAAACTGACCCTGTCCCCCCCCCCCCCAGGGGACTTACTTAAAAACAAGTCCTGGAAACCAGTCCCAGGTAACAAAGCCCAAATACAAGGGTGGGTCAGGCCAGGTGGAGGTATCCAATCAATGGGGGTGCATACTGTCTCCCTAGCTACCAAGGAGTATGGGCCCCACCCTTTGGGCGCCTTTTGGGTGCCAATTCTGACCAAGGTGATAGGCTAGTTCAAATATCTACTAGAGTAAATTGTAATTCAATTGGCTACCCGTGTGTGACCTAGCATGACTGTGCAGCTTTCTCTGTGTGTTACAATCACATCGGCCACCTGTGCGTGGCCAGGCCCAACCACAGGCCTTTGCTCTATAAAAGTTAGGCTGTAAGGCAGGGAGGGGTTGCCTCTTTGTAAGAGACGGCCCTGGCCGGTCGGTTTGATTCTTGATGCTTGGCACGAAATAAAGCTTTGCTTGACCTTCACTTTGTATCAGTCTCGTTTCTTTGATTACGGACCCAACAGAAACTACCTGAAAAACAGATCTGGCCACATTACTTAGTCTCCTCCTCTAAACTCTTCTTGGTCAAAAATCGTAAGCACATAAATTGTCCCTGTTCCTGGCTTGTATTTTATCTTCAAGTAACACAAGGCTGCTCTTGGTTACGGGCCCAGAGCACGCTACTGTGGTCCTATATGCTTTTTTCATGCCACTCTCTCTGTCAAATAAATAAAATATTTTTAAAAAAGGATAACTCTGGATTAATGATATCTAGGCCTACATCTTAGTTTTTTTTTAATTGATAAACCAGTTATTGGATCACCTTTACCTATACATTTCAAAGTCATCATCCCTAACTCCAAGGTAAACTTGAGGGATTTTCTTTTATATGCTACAATCAATTAATAAATATGGGAAATAGAAAAATTAAATATTATATAACATATCAGTATCTCTTTTACAGCTTCTCTACAAGTCACAGAATATCAAAATATCAATATTGTTCCATTCTTAATGAGGAACTAAGGCTGTATACTGCATCACTATTAAGGAATCATTTATTAACCCAATGATGATACCACAATTAATACAATTAAATTTATGGTATTTAATAGGAATTTATGCCATATATTGTCCATAAAAAGAGTTTACAATTCACTTTACAATTGACTTCTCTTGTAAAGAACTCAATGAAACACTTGAGATGGACCTACATTATAAATCACATAATGCTGGGCCTCTGGGTGCCTCAGTCAGTTGAGTGGCTGACTCTTGGTTTTGGCTCAGGTCATAATCTCAGGATCATGTGACTGAACCCCAGGTTCAGCTCCATACTCAGCATGGAATCTGCTGGAGATTCTTTCTCTCCTTCTCTCTCTGCCCCTCCACCTGTTCCCTCTCTCTCTCTCAAGTAAATAAATAAATAAAATCTTTTAAGAAAAATAAATAAATATTCCCCTGTTAGCCAGGCTCTGTAGTAGGACCTAGAAGGAAATATAAAAATAAACAAATTAAAAAGCATCCCTGCCCTACTGAGGTTATATTCTAATCATCTACTAGGAAATTTCCCAAACACATGATTCAATTCTTATGTCATGTTTGCATACATGCCTCTACTTGAGATGCCCTTCACATTCTATAGTTTGCACAGCTGAAGCATTATCTTTTCAAGGAAATCTTCCCTGACTTTTTAGGCAGTCTTAGTCCCTGCTTTATCTGTGCTCCTGAAGTATGTGCTGGGAACATTCAATCTCAATATTGAGTCATATCATTTATCCAGTAGATCACAGGTCCTAAAAACTGGTTGTGTATTTTCATTCATTGTGATTGCCTACCACGCTTCTGGCTGGTGGAAGATGTTGCTATAATTCAACTTTATTAATTTACAATGTATGGCATTATATTTGAAAGAAGGCAATATTAGTATCTACTGTAATATCTAGGGAACTCCCCTTTTCTTATCAAGGTGACAGGGAAGCTCAATTAAAAATAAGAAGTTTGCACAACGGGGCTCCTGGCTGGCTCAGTTGGTTAAGCACTGCCTTCAGCTCAGGTCGTGATCCTGGAGTCCTGGGATCGAGTCCCACATTGGGCTCCCTGCTCTGCAGGGAGTCTGCTTCTCCCGCTGACCTTTTTCTACCCATGCTCTCTCTCTCTCAAATAAATAAATAAAACCTTTGAAAAAAAAAAAAAAAGAATTTCGCACAATGATTCTACAGTCAAAATCCTGTATGGCCTGGAGGGTGTCTGAACCAGGTCATGTTGAGGTCTGAATAATTACTGCCCACAAACAGGATGCATTGTAAGGATCATCTTTTTTAGATTCCAAACTGTATCCCATTATAGTGAACAAACAAACCTGAAAACCCTCAAACAGCAGTATAGGTAATACCTGTCAATAGCTCTTTCCCTTTCCCTCTGCCCCTTCTACTCACGCTCTCTCTATCTCTCAAGTAAATAAATAAATAAAGTCTTTAAAAAATTAAAATAAATCACATAACGCATGTTAATGGACTTTGGTTAAGGAACCTAATTGGCTCAAAACCTGATCCTCTTCCTTTCCCATTGTGTTATACTTTTATCCTTCATAGATCACAGACCAATGGAAGGAGAAGCTTTCAAACAAAGTACTCAGACTTTTTATCTAAAACTGAACCTCACACTATCACTTTTTGAACATAATTAGGAAACAGTTCTCTCTTTCTGAGAACTATTTACTCTCTCTTGTGCATGCTGCATCTATAAACAATTGTTAGACAGTTTTATGGCAATCAAAATAATTTCTGAGGTAGCTTATTTACTCAAATGACAAATGTAAGAACAGAACTTATTTTATAACTACATTAAATAAGTTTCCAAATATTATATCCACAAATATAAAGTATTTTTAAAGTTTTCCTGGGAATATTCATCTTATCTAAGTGTATGCTGATATGCCACAATTCCCTCCCAGTCATTCTGAGAGTTTAAAATAAACCCTAATGTGACCTAGGTACCAAATGCTTGTCCCACATAAAATTACAGGAACAAATTTTTACTGGATACCTTGGCAAAGCTCTTTCTTGCCCCTAAATAGCTTTTCTGAGGATAGAGTACAGTTACCTTAATAAGAACTGTCACATAATAAATTTTCCTCAGGGCATTGGGATGAATTCTGTGCCTTGGCAGAAAGTATGGATTCAGTAGTGGAAAAACCTAATATTTTTAAGGACTAAAAATCATTAAAGCTACTATTTTAAAACAGTGATATAAAGGATACCTCAGAATTTGGTCTGCTATACAGTTAACTCTAAAGTATTATGGCTATGACTAATTTTTGTTTTAAGCTCATGATTTACCAAAACTATATCCAAAACACTGACCTACATACTAGATAACAGTGTACTCTTTTCTAATTTTTTAAAATATTTTATTTATTTATTTGACAGAGAGAGAGATAGAACAAGAGAAGGAACACAAGCAAGGGGAATGGGAGAAGGAGAAGCAGACTCCCCGCTGAGCAAGGAGCCTGATTCGGGGCTCGATTCCAGGACCCTGGGATCATGACCTGAGCAGAAGGCAGATGCTTAATGACTGAGCCACACAGGTGCCCCTACTCTTTTCTATATATTTACTTCAACCTGTCAGTAAAAAAATTAGCAGTTATTGACATTTTCATATATACTTAAAATTGTTTGTGATACAAAATATTCAACTACGAAAAGATCTCTTCAGATTTCTGATCTCAGAATGGTAGCAAAGAAATACTTTCCTTATTCCTTCCTAAGTATAACTAAAAAACCTGATATTATACATAAAACAAACATAAAGAGGGGCACCTGTTTGGCTCAGTCAGTTAAGTGTCTGCCTTCAGCTCAGGTCATGACCTTGGGGTCCTGGGATCAAGTCCCGTATCTGGTTCCTGCTCAGCAGAAAGCCTGTTTCTCCCTCTCCCTTTGCCCTTCCATTCACTTGTGTTCACTCTCTTTCTTGCTCTCTCACTCTCAAATAAATAAATAAAATCTTAAAAATAAAATAAATAAATAAATAAAACAAACGTAAAGAGATTATGAAAGGTAGAGAAAAGAATGCAGACTAGAGACTTTGGGACCTAAAGAACAGATCATGATACTTCCCTGGGTTTTCTTTTTACTTCATGCATCTCAGACTGAGAATTACCAAGACTAGCAACCTGAAAACATTAACAGGTAGAAACAGAAAGAACCCTAGCAAAAGCATGCTCTCTGTCTAACCAAAGGACCAGAAAAGAGACATTCTAGAAAAACTTTTAGACAATAACAACTCTACTCCAGAAAAATACCACAGAAAAAAATACCTCCTGCACAACAACAAAGGACTGCTGAGGCATCTAGACATCCCCCCCTTGTAGGCTATAGTGAATCTTCTAACCACTTTTACCAAGATGATGTCAGATCAAGTAGAGAGCTAAGACTTTCCTTCCCACTAACCAATAATGAAACATTGTTGCTTCATCTTCAGCATCAGTGGAGATTATGTGGGGTTCCTAGATACCATATACACCCAGGACTAATGTGTCTCTCCCCTTCCCCACTGGGTGATGTCAGACAAAACCCAGTGGAGAGTCAGGACTTCCATCAACACCCAGTGGTAATAAGGACACCATCATGTTGTCAGTGGAAACCACTTGGCAGCTGGAACTCCTACCACTGTCCCACAAAAAGAAGGGACTATCATGTTTCAACTGTGGATGTGAAAAATTTGGACTTCTACTTCCATCTTACAGTAATGAGACGTCCTCACCTTCTCCTACTAGAGTAGTATCAGAGAGCCAACTAAAATTGGGGCACCTTGGTAGTTCAGTCAGTTAAGCCTCTGACTCTTGATTTTGGCTCAAGTCATGATCTCAAGGTTGTGAGACTGAGCCCCACATCAGGCTCCTTGCTGGGCATGGAACTTGCTTGAAATTCTCTCTCTTCCTCTCCCTCTACCCCCCCTTTTCATGCTTGATCTCTCAAGTCAACCAATAAATATTAAAAATAACAAAAACAGAATTCAAATTCTCATAGCACAAAAATATAAAAATGTCAATTGAGAGTCATTTGTCATACCAAATACAAGGAAGACCTCAAATGAATTTTTTTTAAGATTTTATTTATTTATTTGACAGAGAGAAATCATCAGTAGGCAGAGAGGCAGGAGAGAGAGAGAGAGAGGAGGAAGCAGGCTCCCTGCCAAGCAGAGAGCCCAATGCGGGACTTGATCCCAGGACCCTGAGATCATGACCTGAGCCAAAGGCAGAGGCTTAACCCACTGAGCCACCCAGGTGCCCTCAAATGAATTTTTTAAAGTTTAATAGATGCCAACATGAGGTGACAGAGAACTTGAAACTATCTAACAAATATTTTAAAGCAGTCATAATAAAAATGCTTTACCAAGTAATTATGAACATACTTGAAACAAATGAAAAAAAAAAAGAAAGACTTGGCATAAAAATAGAAAGTCTTAGAAAAAGAGAAGATATAAAAAATAAGATATAAAGAATATGGAAAAATTTTAAGTGAAAAATGCAATAACAAATAAAAATTCAGTGGATAGGGTCAACAGCAGAATGGAGGGAAAAGTAGAAAGAATCAGTGAGCTAGAATACAGAACAATAGAAATTACCCAATCCAAACATCAGAGAAAATATAGACAAGAAAAAAAAAATGAACAGAGCCTCAGCGACTTGTGGGGCTATAATCAAAAAAGAAAAATTTGTGTTATCAATATCCTAGAAGGAGAAGAAAAAGAGAGAGGCTGAAAAGTACTTGAAGAAGTAATAGCTGCAAACTTCCTAAATTTATCAAGAGACAAATATCTACAATTTAGATGACTGAAAAAGAAAATAAAAAAATGAAATAAGATTAAAAAAACAGAGAACAAAAAGCAAAATGGCAAACTTAAGCCCTAACATTTTAATAATTAAATAAATTAAATTAAATTAAGAAATTGCCAGACTATATGAAAAAATATACTCAACTGTATGCTGTCTATAAGAAACTCACTTTAAATATAATGATATAGTCATATTGAAAGTAGAAGACTAGAAAAGGCTACATTATGCAAATAGTAATAAAGGAAAGCATAAGTAGATATACTAATATCAAATTAGACATCAAAATAAATTACCAGAGACAGAGAAAGATGATATATGATTATAAGAGGATAATTCCATAAAGAAGACATAGTAGTTCTAAATATATATGCACCAAGAAAAATATGTGACATAAAAACTAATAGAACTGTGGAAATAGACAAATCCACAATTAAATGTGGAGATTTCAAATCATCTTTCTCAAAAATTGAAAAAAAGAATGACAAGAGGGAAAATCATCAAAGATATAGAATTCAAAAGACTATCAGCCAACAGAATATAACACATTTATAAAACAATAGACCAAACAATAGAATTTACACTCTTTTCCAGTACCCACAAACATCTACCAATTTTTTTTCAAGATTTTATTTATTTATTTGACAGAGAGAGAGATCACAAATAGGCAGAGAGGCAGGCAGAGAGAGAGAGAGAAGGAAGCAGGCTCCCCACCAAGCAGAGAGCCCAACGTGGGACTTGATCCCAGGACCCTGAGACCATGACCCGAGCCGAAGGCAGAGGTCCAACCCACTGAACCACCCAGGTGCCCAAATATCTACCAGTTTAAACTATGTCTATGGCCATAAAACAAACATCAGTGCAGTTAAAGAATTGAAATCACATAACGTATTTTTAATGACCACAATGGAATCAAACCAGAAACCAGTAACAGAAAGATAACAGAATCTGCAAATACTTGGAAACAAAACAACATACCTTTAAATAATTCATGGTTCAAAGAGGAAGACTCATAACATTTTTTAAAAATACATTACATTGAGGAACACCTGGGTGGGTCTGAGCATCTGACTCTTGATTTTGGCTCAGGTCATGATATCAGGATCCTCGGATGGAGCTCTGCATCAGGCTCCATGTTTAGCAGGGAGTCTGCTTGAGATTCTCTCTCTCCCTCTCCCTCTGCCCCTCCTGCCTGCACGTGCACTCATACTCTCTCTCTAAAATAAACAAATAAATCTTTTAACAAACTACATTACATTGCATGAAAACTTAAGAAGACAACATATAGGGGTGCCTGGGTGGCTCAGTGGGTTAAAGTGTCTGCCTTCGGCTCAGGTCATGATCTCAGGGTCCTGGGATCGAGTCTTGCATCAGGCTCTCTGCTTAGCAGGGAGCCTGCTTCCTCCTCTCTCTGCCTGCCTCTCTGCCTACTTGTGATCTCTGTCTGTCAAATAAATACATAAAATTTTTTAAAAAAAAACAACATATAAAAATTTGTGGACATAACTAAAGCAGTCTGGAGAGGGAAATTTATAATACTAACTGTATACATTGGAAGAGAAAAAAAAATCCCACATCAATAATTTAAGCTCCTACCACAAAAACCTAGAAAAATAAATGCAGACTAAACCCTCAGCAAGGAAAAGGAAAGAAAATAAGAAAGATCTGAACAGAAATTAAAAACAGTGAAAAACAAAAATAATAGGAAAGAAAAAATTAAACAAAAGCTGGTTCTTTGAGAAAATAACAATCTCCAGCAAGACTACTGAAATAAAAAAAGACACAAATTACAATATCAGGAATGAAGCAGGCAATATCACTACAGGCCCTATAGACATCAAAGGAATAATCATAGGATGCCTGGAATGACTCTACACACTTAAGTTTGCCAACACGGATGAAATGGACTACTTCCCCCAAAAACAAACTACCACAACTCATCAAATATGAAATGCATTAATTCAGTAGCTCTGTAACTATGGAAAAATCTAAATTCATAATTATAAGCACCTCCGATGAAGAAATCTCTAACCCACAATGGTTGCATTGGAGAAGTCCACCAAATGTTGCAAAGAATTATCATCAATTCTGCACAAATATCTTCCAGAAAACAGAAGAGAAGGGAATACCTTTCAATTCATTCATAAAATTAATATTACCCCGATATCAAAATCAATCAAAGACAATAGAGGGAAAAATACAGACCAATATCTATAATAAATATGGCAACAAAAATCCTTAACAAAATTCTAGCAACTTCAACTATTCAATATACAATAAATTATACAGTATGACCAAGTGGGGTTTTTTCCAAAATGACAGCTGGTTCAGTATTCATCAATATAATTTCTCATATTAACAGGATAAAAAGAAAAATCACATGATCGTATCAATTCAAAAAAGCATTAGAAAAAATCCAATGACCAGTCATAATAGGAACTCTCAGAAAAACAGAAATACCAAAGAGCTTACTCACTTGATAAAAAGGAAATACTAAAAATCGTACAGCTAATATAGTACATGATGAAAGACTGAATGTTTCTCCTCTAAGACTAGAAAGAAGGCAAGCATGCCTACTCTTACCTCTTTCATTTAACATGAAATCCTTTCATTTAACATCTAGCCAGTGCAAGGGCAAATAGTAATAAGAATAAAGAATAAAGAGGCACCTGGCAGCTCGGGCCATGGTGCCAGGGTCCTGGGATTGAGTCCTGTGTCAGATTCCCTGCTCACTGAGGAGCCTGCTCCTTTCTCTCCCTCTGCCTGCTGCTCCCCCTGCTTGTGCTTGCTCATTCTCTGTCAAATAAATAAATAAAATCTTTATAAAAATAATAGTAATAGAGAATAAAGATCAAAAAGGAAGAAATGCAATTGGTTGCTATGTACAAGAACCTAGATCAATCTTCAAAGAATTATATTGAATTAATTTGAGGGGGGGAAAAAGCCCTCAAATTAAATACATTATAATTCCATTTATATGACATTCTTGAAGTGATAAAATTACAGAAATGGAGAATAGATTACTGATTGCCAGTGGTTAAAGAGGAAATGGGTGCAGGAGAGAAATGGGTATGGCTATAAAGGGGTAATGCGAGAGATCTCTGTGGTGATGGAAATGTTCCATTGTCACTTATATCACTGCCAATATCCAGGTTGTGATATTGAAATACAGTTTTATAAGATGTTACCACTGGGGAAATGGTAAAGCATTATATATGATCTCTGTATAATTCATACTCATAGTAATTCCATATTCTTTCTACAATTATCTCAAAGTAAAAAGTTAAATTTTTAAAACTGAAAACATAAAGCCCCTTCCCACGTGAAGCTAGTTAGCACGCAGGAGAGAAACCTTGAAAGTAAAAGAGAAAGAAAAACTGTTGGAAAAATATACTACATTGCATCACACAGATTAGTACAAAAAGAACTGGGAAAGAAGTCTGTCAGCTGAATTTATCTGAGTTTTTATAGCAGAGGAATGGCCTAGAGCTTGAGGAATGAGTGAGCTGTGTGTAAAGATGTCCTTGGAAGGGGAAGAAGAGCAACACTAAGAAATTAAGTACTGCCTTAGGGTTAGAAAAATAGTCTTATATTAAAAATACCTAGGCTCTAATCTGTTAATAATTCCTCCTGACATATATCTATGGGAATATCTTAGATCTGGTTCCCCAAAAGCAGCTCCGAGATCAAGATTAAGTGATTTATTGAGGAAGTGCTCCCAGGAAAAGCACGAGTGAGTAGTGGAAGCAAGAAAGAGAAGCAAACGAAAATAAGGAAATTTACAATTTCAGGCAAAATCCCATGGAGGGAATGTTAAGCCTGACTCTGGAGATCTCAAAGTTTAACCTAACCAGAGGCAAGGAAATGGAACTTTTATATTCTCACACCAGTCAGTCAATAACTAAGGACCTTGAGGTGAGAAAGGGTGGATATAAATTCTTAGATACTTTTGACTTTTTAACTTCATGGATTAAGCAGCTTTAGCGGCCATGAGAAGCCCTGCCAGGAGAACAGTAGATGCCAGCCAGAAGCAGAAGCAAACAGAAACCTAGCACACCTTGCATGGAAGTTGTACAAGTCATTAGATGGAACCAGGGTAGGATCTCTGACAGGGTCTGTTCGCCACAATGTTGGTACACACATCTCCAGTATCTCTATTTAAAGCAATTGTGTTAAAATTATTCAAGTGCTATAAGACATTATTAGTCCTTAGTTAGCTCCAAACCTTCATCAGACCCTGAAGCACACAGTCCTATGGACTCTAGAGTAGCATTAAGGAGAAAGAAAGAATGCTGAAGGAGAAGAAAGAAAAAGGGAGAGGAAGGGAGGAAAAAAGAAAGGAAAGAAAAGGAAAAGGAAGGGAAGAGAATGGAAGGAAAGGGAAGGGAAGGGGAGGGGAGGGAAGGAGAGGGAAGGGGAGGGGAGGAAAGAGAGGGGAGGGGAAGGGAAAGGAAAGGAAAGGAAAGGAAAGGAAAGGAAAGGAAAGGAAAGG
>ML108597.1:23615-89074 GCA_003697995.1 Taxidea taxus jeffersonii
TTCCTTCTTTCTGTCTTTCTCTCTCTCTCCCTCTCCCTCTCTTCCTTCACTTTCTTCTTCTCTCCTTCTTTCTCTCCCTCTGTATAACTTTTCTCCATTTCAGACATCACTGTGGTCATGATTGTGAAGGACAGAAGGTTAAGACCCCATTCAAGTATAATGTAATTTTGAAAAAATATTCTGAGACACTCCCCTCAATATCAGAAACATGAGTAGAGGCATTGTTGGAAAACTTTGATTCATCATATGGTTTTTGTAACTCAGTCAGGTTTTGTTTTTTGTTTTTGTTTTTGTTTTTTTTTTTGCTTTTGTTAAATAGACAGTAAGAATTTCAAAGACAAAGATCTTTCTACACCTGTTTTCATATATGCCACCTGATTTGTTCAGAATCACAAGTTGCCCAGATTATAAAACCAAGTAGATAGGAGCTATTTCCAGAAAGAAACAAAAGGGTTGCAAATTCAGTTCTTCTGAATCTTTTTTACTTGTTTTACTACTGATTATTAACAATAAACATTAATGTATTCTATTATTAGTATAGAAATGATAACTAAAGGGTACTTTTCCAATATACATTCTTATATTTTTGACTTTTGGATCCTTTTTGGAAACTGTTAATTTGCTCTGCTATATTGCTATACTTATACTGCTCCTTAAATTAAAAAATGTAAAAAAAAAATAAACATAGCTAAAAATAATGGGTCTCATGGAAACACATAAAAGTGGAATCTTTTAAAAAATCTTTTTTTTTTTAATATGAGATGCAGAATATAAATCTGTTTTGGGCTGATTTGACCACCCAAGGTCAGAAGCAATGTTGGCTCCCTTCCAAGGTGTCCACCCCTTTGGGTATCCAGTAGGTCAGGGCTTATGACTCCTAATGAGTAATACAGTGGTACTCAAGCTGTTGTAGATGGGATGGGAATAGCAAAAAACCACGCCTCTCTAATTACATGTATTAGCCCTCTAGCATTGGGATGCATTCTAACATTTTAAGATGGGGGGAGCCAGCTGAATAATCACATGGGATATACAAATCTGCAGGAGCTGCCAAAGTTGTCCCAGATTCTAGCTGCCAGACGGTCTTCACACTATTCTGATATTAGTATTGACAGCCTGAGTACCTCCTGCGGATGTCAAAGCCAAGGTCAAGGCCAAGGGAAGTGAACAAGCTGTCAGCCTAGCATAAAGAAAGCAGGTAAGCACATCATGAAGGCAATAGGGAAGTCTCCATAATTGGCAGAAGTGTTGGGCGGAAGCTATAGGTCATGACATTAGTGGAAATCTATGAGATCACTCCCTACTTAATGCTCCCACAGGAAAGCAGAAAAATCAGTACTTGATGAAAGGTCAGCATTTTATGGACTGACTTCCTATCAGCTATACCTTTCAAATGCCTTTCTTTTTTTAGACTTTACAACCCTTTTATTTTTAAAATCCAGTCTTTACTAGATGTACTTGAAGGAAAATGAATCTATCTGCTAGTTAGGAATTAGGCAATCTTAGGACTTTAAGCAATTGCAAATGATGAAGTTATTTTATAATAAACTAATGGAAGCAAGAAATTTAAAAACTGACCCCACTGCTTATGTGTTTAGGAAAGGCTGTATGAATAAAAAGTATAGCAATTAATTTACTAAGTGGACTCCATTCTGAAATACAGTTAAAACAAGAACTACAGAGCTACAATTTAGAATAAAGTACTAAAATTACATGTGAATTAAATTGTGTATGTATCATATACTTTATGTAACAATAATCTAATGATCATTAAAATCCTCTATTGTGCCAGATCCTATGCTAAGCACTGTTAGATAAATTATTCATGTAATTCACAAAACAAGTCTTTCAACAGGTTTATGTGCATGGTTACTTAGAGAAGTCACTCATCTAGTAAGTGATAAGTTTGGGTCTGAACACTACACTTGTATCACTTGTATGACTGGGAAGTCTTTACCCTTAACACTGCAGTGTTCTCTATTTCTTCATAACTGACTCTGAAAAGATAGGCCAAGTGCTGAAGGAACATGCAGTGAAGCAGTGGCTTGAGAATGTGGCAAAAAGCTGAAGGTCAATTGGGCAGGTCCTACTCTGCTTCTAATATGCATTATGATTTAATTATGTCTAAGGATCCTTTCCACAAACTCCTCATAGTTACTTAAGGAAGAAATGCTTGATAAATTCTGATAAATAAGGGAGAAGATAGTTTTTCTTTTAATACAAAAATAAATATAAAGCGAACAATAATATATGTACGCTACATATATGCTCTTCACAAGATGAAAAAGCAGTTGGGAGAGTGATAAGGAGACTGCACACTGAGCGTTGAACATGGAGCTAGGGTTCAATCCCAGGACCCCAAGATCGTGACCTGAGCCAAAACCAAGAGTCGGACGCTTAACCGACTGAGCTACCCAGGTGCCCCAGGAGATTATATCTTTAATATTACTCTCCATTAGAATAATCCTGGGTTCCTTAGAGAAATGACTCCAGGGCTAGAGCAGGAATGGTGGAAGATGAGTGTGTAACATCTTGTTATAACACAAAGTAAGGAAGCGTTCAAGAAAAGCATGTGGGCTTATCCCAAGGATATAGAAGTCAACTTGAATAGGTTCCCACCGGCAAAATCTGGGTCACTTTGAGCATTGAAACAGACAAGAACAATAATGAGTTATGAATTTAAAAAAATATGTAAACAGAAGGATAGATAAATGGGAGGTGGGGAAGAAGTCTTCTTATTTACAGTAAAATATCACCAGGTATGAACTAATGAGTAATTACTTTGCAATCATTCTTTTAACTGTTGGTAGATAAGAATCGTCAATGGATGCTAAATCCAGGGGGAATTTTTTTTTTTAAGATTTTATTTATTTATTTGACAGACAGAGATCACACAAGTAGGCAGAGAGGCAGGCAGAGAGGGGAGGGGAGAAGCAGGCTCTCCGCTGAGCAGAGAGCCCGATATGGGACTCGATCCCAGGACCCTGGGATCATGACCTGAGCCAAAGGCAGCGGCTTAACCCACTGAGCCACCCAGGCGTCCCCCAGGGGGACATTTTGATGACAGCATATTTGCATGATCCTGAAGTGTCTCTCCATTTTTGCATGATCCTAAAGTACTCCCTACAGAGTACTTCCTAGTTGCAAAGAAAAGGTAGTAACCATAGAGTGGAAAGATCAGACAAACAAACCCCTTGGCCCACTGATCAAAACTGCCATCACTGATAAGGGACAGATATACACCACCTACATCCAAATGTGATTCCCTGAGGATCACACAATATCATTAGGTATCTCTGGCATCAATAAAACACAATCTGAAAGGAGATAAACCCAAAATGAGGAAGAGTACTTAAAAAGAGAGAGAGTTCTTAAAAAAATGCTGATACGAATAAGAAAGACTGAAAATATTTCAGATTAAGAAGACTAGCCCATAAAAGCTAACGCAAAAGCTGATTCCAGACTGGATTTTATACAAGAGGGAAAAACAACTCTGTAATGAACATTTAGAGTCAATTTAAAAAACTGGAATACTTATGGCAGATTAAAGAGTATTCTGTCAAGGTTAAATTTACTGGAATTCATAACTGCAAGACAATATCCATATTTTTTTAAAGATTTTATTTATTTATTTGACAGGGAGAGAGAGAGAGAGATCACAAGTAGGCAGAGAGGCAGGCAGAGAGAGAGAGGGGGAAGCAGGCTCCCTGCTGAGCAGAGAACCCAATGTGGGACTCGATTCCAGGACCCTGAGATCATGACCTGAGCCAAAGGCAAAGGCTTAACCCACTGAGTCACCCAGGTGCCCCAAGACAATATCCGTATTCTTAATAAATACACACTGAAGAACATTATGTAATATCAAATGGTATGGATTATATGGTATGGATTATATAATTATAAATGGTATGTCCATATATATGTGGTTGTGTATACACACACACACACACACACACACACACAAATAGGTGTGTACCTATATGCATATATATTTGTGTATATGGAGAAACAGACACAAATGAGATAAAATGTTAAAAAAAGATAAGTCTCAGTTAAGGGTATATGGATAGTATTTCTTGTCCCACTCCTATTCTTGCAACATTGATATAACTTTGAAATTTAATTTTAAGTTTGAAATGAATTATTGAATTAATTTTTAATGTTTAACTTAAGTTAAAAATCATTTTAAATGATTGCTTTTCATTCATCCAAATTGTCAAAATCAGTATTATATAACAACATAATAAGGATACTGCTAAATTTAAGGGTTTTTTTAAGATTTTTTTTTTTTTTTGTCAGATAGAGAGAGAGCGTAGGAGCGAGCACAGGCAGACAGAGTGGCAGGCAGAGGCAGAGGGAGGAGCAGGCTCACTGCCCAGCAAGGAGCCCAATGTGGGACTCGATCCCAGGAGGCCGGGATCATGACCTGTGCAGAAGACAGCTGCTTAACCAACTGAGCCACCCAGGCGTCCCTAAATTTAAGTTTTTGAAGGCATCAAGCAATGATCTTTAAAATTTTGATAATTTCTTTGAAGAAGGGGTTTTGTTTGCTTTATTTTTAAAGTGAGAAAGATATAGAATGAGTATAAGCCACAAAAATAATGAGAAGGTGATGAAATATTTAAACATCAGTAGAAAGTGAAAAATATTCTATAAATAACTTTAAATGTATGTTAAGTGTGATAGACCAGTAAGTGGGTCCTCTTTATTTGTGGATTTATGGACTTTATATTATAAAGACATCACAAAAACATAAAGGCTTTCATACCCAAAATAAAAACAAAAATAATAGATGGCAAATAATCAAATAGACAATACTGGTATTTCTGATAAGAAAATAGATCATTTTCTCTTGGGTCAAATAGTATAAAACATCAAATGATGCCATAATAGTAAGACTTGCAGTGAACATGAGAACATATGATAAGGTGAAATCTGTTTCTTATTTCAAAGGACAAAAATTTACCTTAGGTCCCAAGAATGTGCTCATGATTGAGATATTTAAAATAAGATCAGAGGCACATGAGTGGCTCAGTTGGCTAAATGTCTGATTCTTGATTTCAGCTCAGGTTATGACCTTAGGGTTGTGAGATGGAGCCCCTTATTGGGCTCTGTACTCAGTGGGCAGTCTGCTTCTCTCCCTCTCCCTCTGTCCCCCCTCCACCTTCTCTCTCTCTCTGTCTTTCATGTACATATGTACACTCTCAAAAATAAATAAATCTTTTTTAAAAATAAAAGGGACTCCTGACTCAGTCAGTTGGGGAGCTGCCTTCAGCTCAGGTCGTGGCCCCAGGGTCCTGGGATAGAGCCCTGCATCGGGCTCCCTGCTTGGCAGGAGGCCTGCTTCTCCCTCTCCCACTCCCCCTGCCTGTACTCCCTTTCTCAATGTCCCTCTCTCTCTTTCTGTCAGGTAAATAAATAAAAATCTTTAAAAAATAAAATAAAATAAGATCAAAGATTCTTGGGGGAAAAATAGTAGAACATTTTGCTCATCTCCAAAGGATAAGAATTTTAGGTAAAACAAAGTATATTAAGAATATGGTCAATATTTACAATTATCATGAGTTCTCAAAATATATATGCATAAGAGTCTCTCAGACTTTGTAAAATAATGCAGATTTCAAGCTATCACACTCAGGGACTTTGATCCCTCATTTCTGCTGTTGACCATCAGTGGAAAACACTTTGAGAAGAACATCTAAAGGTCATATGGACTTAATTCATGGACATCATGATGTTGGACAAAGAGCTACTCAATTAATTAGTCATATGTAATAGTCCCTGAGTATATGACTTATCACTATCCACCTTATATTCCCACTCTTCATACTTGTGCCAGTGTCAAAATGTGTATATTCAGTTGATAATGGATCTCTAATAGTTAGAGATGGGAGTTAAAAATGTCTATCTTGGGGACGCCTGGGTGGCTCAGTTGGTTAAGCGGCTGCCTTTAGCTCAGGTCATGATCCCAGCGTCCTGGGATCGAGTCCCACATCGGGCTCCTAGCTCAGCAGGGAGCCTGCTCCTCCCTCTGCCTCTCTGCCTGCCTCTCTGTCTGCCTGTGCTCGCTCTCTCTAATAAATAAATTTAAAAAAAAATCTTAAAAAAAAAAATGTCTATCTTGTAGTTGTCCTTAAGTTTGTATACCATCAACATCATCATCAAAAATAAGATGTTTTGCTATTTGAGTATAGATAGTATTGGAAAATGACCATTTAAGTTGGGTGCTCAACTGAATAATTTTTTGAATAGTTTAAATTGGACTTTCTATTTTGAATGAAATGAAACATAATCTTTCAAATCATTTTTTATATTTAACAAAATGAATGATTATAAACATAAGTCCAATATTTGAATGGTGAGTGAATCAAATATTTATTTGTCTTTATCAAGGAACACTTTTTCTGACAAAGTTTTATTATATCACAAATTTATAGCCTTTTTATTATCACATGTGACTTTCACAGCTAAATCACCCTTCAAAAATCATCACATAAAAAAATCCTATTTTGGGGCACAACAAAGACTTGCTAGCATTTGTATCAGGTATTTTAGTTATTTGATGGTCAAAATGTTCTCTTTCGAGATACTACTAACCTCTCATTAAACACTGTATAAATATTTAAACTGTCTAAACACACACACACACACACACACACACACACACACACACACTCCTCATTGTGTTTGTTTACCCTAAGAATTAGCGATGGTTTTGCATGTGTTTCTATTATAACTCCATTATATCTTATTGGGTGATTGTTTAGCATTGGATTTTAGCCATTGTCCAGCATCACATTCTTGGTTTCATGAAATTGTGACATTGCCAATTTTACTTTGTCATCAATTTACTCTGTACAGTTGCAAGCAGCCAACATTTCACAAAACACCAAACATATAAACACTAGAGAGAAGGAAAATTTGAATTCAGACTATTTTTTAAAAGATTTTATCTATTTATTTGTCAGAGTGAGAGCACAAGCAGGAAGACTGGCAGGCAGAGGCAGAGAGAGAAGCAGGCTCCCCACCGAGCAAGGAGCCTGATGCAGAACCGGATCCCAAGACCCTGGGATCATGACCTGAGCCGAAGGCAGCCACTTAACCAACTGAGCCACCCAGGCATCCCAAATTCAGACTATTTTTATAAGCGGTTAATTCACTAATGAATTATGTTGTGTTGTGATTATTTAACTTCTCATTTTACCTTGTAACCATGGGGACATTGAAAATAAACACTGGGAAATTAGAACCACCTGTATATGGTTTCTGGAACACATTATTGCTCCTTGTTATCCTCCAAAAGATTTTGATTATCTTCCAGGATTCCTTGATCCAACAATTAAAGCATAGCTCATGTAAGACTGTTGCACTAGATCAGAACCTGGATGAAGACCAGCATCCTCCCTAATTTGCATATGGCCTTTCAGTTGGAATGGCTATAGTAGCCTCGGGATGCACTGGTGTAGTTCCAGTCTCATGCAAGAGGACAGAATGAAGGACATCAAATTTCTAACTTAAATATCATTGCATTTCATCTTCAAAAGAAAAAGCTATGGGCAGTTAAAAGTTCTCTGTTAAGGATAACCTATTGGTTAATTCAGTCAGTAAATATTTACTAAATATTTTCCATGTAGCAAACATTTTGTGGTGTCCTACAAGTAAGTCAAAGGTGGTAAAGAGACAGCACATAAAATGAAAAAGAATGGAGAACTTATATCGTTTACCTGATGTTCTACCTTTAGAAAACTGGAGGATTCTAATACTCCTAAGCAAACATATGATTTATAGTGAAAAAAAATTATTCTGAAAATAAAGCTGAAATAAATGCCTTCTGATGTATTGTTCTGACATGCCTCAAAGAAGTCATTCATTTAACTGAAATCAATGTTTTACTTAACACTGATTAACAGTTAAGAAGACAAAGCCAGTTGGTTAACCTGCAATATGAAATTGTCACAATGGGAAAAGAAAACACTGACCTAACGCTACTCTAGTGTGAACTAAGGATAAACATTTAAACTGCACACAGTATAAGCTGCATATGCATGTGACTATGAAATCAAACTTCAGTTTGTTAGTTTCAGTCCTATAAATATGACATAACAATTTACACGAAACCTCACATACACTATAATGTATTATACATTCTTTTAGCAGCTGGACTATAATGACCCCCAAATCAACTCCCTTATGTCACATGAAGAGCTTAGTGGTTTCGAAACAAGCAAATAAATTATATCTTACAGAGACTATCACGGCCATTAGAAAATGTTTTGATTCTAAGTTTTGAGGCCTACTTACCAAAACAAAAACTTAATTGCTTTATCTTTTCTTACAGTCTTCAGATCTTTGTTTTGAAAATTGAAAACTATGCTTATAATGTCAAGGCTTCTTTTTTATTTTTAGTGGATTACTTCTCGATGTTTGTTATAATATTTAATTTGGATTATGTAAAAGAACCATGCTCACTCGATTATTTTTAAAAAGTGTCAAGATAATTTCATGAGACTGTCACTGATACTCTTCGTATATGACCCACTTAATATTATTAATCATTCAGTTGTTAACTGTTATGTGCCCAGCATTATTATAGAAGTAGAGAATTCTTGAAACAAATAAAACAAAACAAAAACAAAAACACATTGGTCTCTGCCTTGGAAGGTCACAGACAGACTAAATCAAATATAAGGAAGTGTTTTTTTTTTTAAGATTTTATTTATTTATTTGACAGACAGAGATCACAAGTAGGCAGAGAGGCAGGCAGAGAGAGAGAGAGGAGTAAGCAGGCTCCCTATGGAGCAGAGAGCCCGATGTGGGGCTCGATCCCAGGACCCTGGGATCATGACCTGAGCCGAAGGCAGAGGCTTTAACCCACTGAGCCACCCAGGCACCCTAAGGAAGTTTTTTGACTGCAAGCAAGGCTGAGTATTCCTTGCAGAAATACAACAGAAAAAGGGAGGAAAATGTAATTACATCCACAAAAAATTATAAAATGATAATAATGAGATTCCCTGACCTCGATTTTCCTCTTCATTGGCCAGAGCTGGAGGTTTCCAGCCACTCTAGGTACACTTTGTGTGAGCTTAGTGCCAATTTTTAAACTTCCCTCATGTAAGACTCAGGGGGGGGGTGATGCTAGGCAGAATCAGACAGTTATAAGCACAGTATGTCAAGTGTCCCTCCTCCTCCTGCTTTTGTCTTTCTCTCTTTTGACAGTCAAGAACTTATGATGAATTAGAACCTATGAAGCCAATTGCTGCAATGAGTCTCTCACTAGCAATCTCCCTGGCAAATGTCCCTGGCTCTGGGTGACAGGCGCTTTGTGAGATATCTGTCATTCTCCCCTGCTGGGCAGGGATCTTGGTGACTGCTGCCTGGGATTTCTGTTTGAGCCAAAGGTTTATTTGGCTCTCCTATGAACTCAAAAAGAGCCAAAAGATAATAATAGCTAATATCTATCAAGCACTGACAAAGTGCAAACCCCATTTCAATCACTTTAGGTAACACACGAGGGCACAAATAGGTCCTCACTGACTCTCAACTCATGCCTTGAGAAACATCCTAAGACTAGTCAATTCTCACTTAGAAAGCACTTTGGATAATCTAATCTCTGGCCTGTTTATGGGATCCATAATTGATTTATGAGAATATTATTTAATAATATATTGCTTAGAGGGCTGCTGGGTGGCTCAGATGGTTAAGTGTCTGCCTTTGGCTCGGGTCATGATCCCAGGATCCTGGAATCGAGTCCCGCATCGGGCTCCCTGCTCGGTGGGGAGCCTGCTTCTCCCTCTCCCTCTGTTCTCCCTGCTTGTGTTTTCTCACTCTCTTTCAAATGGATAAATAAATAAAAGTCTTTAAAAAAATTAAAAAATAATATATTGCTCAGAGTTATCTTAAAATAAAGTTGATTTCTCTAACATCAACTGTCATCAGCTATAGACAGAGATTTAGCCAGACCCAAAATATTTGCCCCATAAAATTCATGATGTCTCATAAGAAAAAGAAAGCATCATGTGATTGAAAAACACTCAATTTGGAGTCCAAAGACTTGTGGTTCCAATGCCAGTCCCCTATTTTACTGACTCATGATAGCAGTCAAATCATAGCTATATCTGTATGATGTATATTATATCTGAGATTAATAATCTGAGATGGTTATCTTTCAAACTGCTTATGACAATGCATATAAAAAGGTTTTTGAAGATTTTATATACACATCAAATGTATTTTGGGTTATGCTGTACTAATTTATATATTTGCCTCTGTATATTCTTCATAGGATCAGGAACTGTTTTCCCCACCTTTATACCTCCCAACAGCACCCAGCATTACACCTTATGCTATATAGGAACTCAGTAAATATATTGACATTTTTATTGTTTAGATTCAACCTTTCAATAAAGCCAAGGGTAGCATATGTGTTAACATGCCATTTTTAAATGGAAATTTAATATATCCAACACTTGTAACTTATAGAAATATACTTAAGAGCTTTTAAAATATCATTATCATTATTACATTATTATTACATTATATTATTACATTATTTATTATTATTATTACATTACATTATCATTATTACACCCATTACTGTTTTTCAAGTTCCCTCCAAATTCTCTCAACATAGGCACATACAATGATTCAGTCTGTGCTCTTTATTTTTTTAAAGAATTTATTCATTTATTTTAGAGAGAGAGAGAGAGACAGCAAGTGAGCTAGAACATGTGAGCAGGGGGAGGGGCAGAAGGAGAAGAAGACAGCAGACTCCCTGCTGAGGGGGGAGCTTGCCGCAGGGCTCCGTCCCAGGATGGAATCATCACCTGAGCTGAAATCAAGAGCTAGACACCTAACTGATGGAGCCACAGAGGCAATGCCTGTCTGCGCTCTTTAAATAAAGTCTAATTATCCTAAATGGTAATTCAACTGATAACAACGGTTCTATTTTAATATTTTATTTTACCAACCAAGCAACTATTTATCTATTAAACTTACATTGACTTACGGAAAGAGTCTTTTTGTTATATAACAGAATGCAAATTATACATTATTAAAAAAACTTTTAGGCATAAATGATCATTTTCTACAAAATACTTTGAAAGCACATTATTTATGATACCCAGTGTTTCTGAATTATTTTGGATTTCCCATGAAATGACCTCTACGTGTTAAAACTAACATTTATATGTACTCTCATGATAGTGATGGAGATTGTTTTTATTCTTAAAAAATTTATCAGAAAAGAAATATCAGTAAAGTGGTGTGTCCGAAGGCCAAAGTGAGTCAGTGAACCCCTGAGAACTGCGCAATTCTTCAGGTAACTGACATGACATAGCTTACTGGTCCTGCACTCAGACCTGGGCAAGGGGGCCTTTTGCTCTGAACCCCAAGCCTGAGAATACCCTATATATTACAAATATGTTATACATTACAAATATTGACACATAAACATGTCCTGTTTTGTTTGGGGGAACCTAAGTTTTGGAGATAACAATTTAGACTCTGATGAAAACCACAAGATGAAAATTTGAGCTGAACTGAACCACTGAGGACAGAAGGCGTACGTGTGTGTGTGTGTGTGTGTGTGTGTGTGTAGGATGGTGCGATGGGAAAATTGTAGGCTTTGACTGGGAAGAACAGAGAAGAGTAACCATTTTTAGTAACTCCCAAATCCTTGAAGGTGGGTAGCATAGCTCTTAGAACTGCCTAGAAATTCTGAGTCAGAAGAGTGATATGATGGGGGAAGAAAGTTGCTCTCTCTGGCTCGTTGGTAAGTTTGACTCAGTCAGTTTCCATGTCGGGTTCAGGCAGGTCCTGTCACCACTAACCCCTTGCCTTGGCACATCAGGTCTCCACTATCATTTCAGCTTCTAGACAGCAGGGGTGGCTGGGGAAAACTGCTGCCCCTTCAGACTCCAGATCCCAAAGTCTATACCCCAAAATTAGTTTCTGATGAGAGTGGAGGAACCAAGAGGAACAGGGTGGGTCATGAAAACCATTTGATTTACAACTCTGATATACTCAGAAAGATGTTCGTGGGCCTCTTGTTGTGAACTCTGCAAAGGTAGGGAGAAGGCCTGTAGCTTTCTACATCAAGAGAAACCTGTCTCAAAATATGGTTCATCTCAGAGAACATTAGTATTGCTCAGTGTTGGGGAAAAATACCAATGTGCCAAGAGGCTTCCAAGTAAGCTGTTGAGTAAGCTAACAATAATGCCACTAAACCAAACTTACTCTGACAACTGTACTTTCATTATGGACTTACATGGGTATCTACAGGTTCCTAGAAATTGACTTCTTTGACTCTTTCCTACTTTTATTTATTTATTTATTTATTTATTTTAAAGATTTTATTTATTTATTTGACACAGGGAGAGACAGAACGCGAGAGAGGGAGCACAAGCAAGGGGAGTGGGCGTGGGAGAAGCAGGCTCCCTGCTGAACGGGGAGCCCGATGTGGGGCTCGATCCCAGGACCTGGGGATCATGACCTGAGCCAAAGGCAGACACTTAATGACCGAGCCACCCAGGCTCCTCGACTCTTTCCTGCTTTTAAATAAGAAATTTAAGTCAAGAGGAATTTCCCGTTCGTTATGTTTTATTCAACACCTGCAGATTGTGCCGGGTAATAAGTGCTAAGAGGATTATTATAGCAAAAGAAGAGAATATAAAGTGATATAGGGATCCCAGGTCACTTCCGGTGGTCACTTGAAAAGGTGCTGCCATTAGTGAGGAAATAGGAATAAAGGATTGAAAAGGAATCATGTGAGGTCATAGGAGATTACTGAACACGGAACTGAAAACACAAATTCCTGAAGTAGGAGGGATTGTATTTTGTGTATTGAGATAGTGAGCAAAAACAAAAGAGTAATAAGAAATAGAACCACAGAGGAAAGCAGAGCCACATCCTGTCGGGCTCTGTGCACAAAGATTTTAGATTTTATACTGAGTGAGCTATGCAGAAATGGAAGCTGGAGACCCAGAGAATGACACACTATGATTTACGAGGATGAAGGATCCCAGTGGCTGATACATGGCAGAGACTGAAAGAAGCAGGGAGACGAATAAGAACACAGTACATTAAAGGCAATCTGGTTATCCAGTGCTTTCTCTGCATGCCAAACTTTCTCCTATAAGAGTTTGCATTCTTCTTTAAAAATCTTAATTCTTGGGGCGCCTGGGTGGCTCAGTGGGTTAAGCCTCTGCCTTTGGCTCAGGTCATGACCTCAGGGTCCTTGGGTTCTCTGCTCAGCATGCTTCCCTCTCTCTCTGCCTGCTTCTCTGCCTACTTGTGATCTCCCTCTCTGTCAAATAAATGAATAAGATCTTTAAAAAAAATCTTATCTCTTTCCTACCTTTAAATTTGTTTTATTTGGTATTTCCCTTAAAAACAGAATGAGATATTATTTCTTTTGCCCCTTGTTTCCTTCACTTTATTCTTAGTGGGGAAAGCAAATTTGTTGAGATGGTGTAAAAATAGTGTTTTCTATGCTATTGTTATTGTTTAAAATGCATCAAGATTAACATATTAAATTGAACATCAATAACAGTTTACTTTCCAGAGTAGTCTTTGACAGTATACTTCTCTCAGCTAAATAAACTAAGCCTGCAATCTATGTACATTATGCATTTATACCTATATTTTATATACTATCATATGTATATATATTATTATAATACAGAGCATTATAAATATAAATATCACAAAAAATTATAAAAACTAAATATAAGGGGCACCTGGGTGGCTCAGTGGGTTAAGCCTCTGCCTTTGGCTCAGGTCATGATCTTGGGGTCCTGGAATCAATCCACACATTGGACTCTCTACTCAGAAGGGAGCCTGCTTCCGCCTCTCCCTCTGCCTGCCTCTCTGCCCACTTGTGATCTCTCTCTCCCCCTCTCTGTGTCAAATAAATAAATAAAATATTTTAAAAAATTGAATATAAATTGAATAGTTAAAATTCTGATAGATCATTCCATGCCCTCCTACAGGTATGCACTCAACTTTGGACACACCATCAAAGTTAGAGAGGCCTAATTCTAAATTACATGAATGTTCATAGCCCCCTCCACTGAAAGGACCTACGGCAACCTTTCCGGGAAGCAGAAAAGTTGTGCACGATTACTGAGATTTTATGACCATCTCTAGGACAGAGATCAGTAGAGAGACAGGAGCATGGAAAAGACTCAACAGGTAGGATCGGCTGAGACAAAGGAAGACAGAAAAGCAAGGATTCTAAGGCTCATCCAAGGGAGCTCCTGGTGAACTGGAAAGTGACTTGAAGGGGTAAGTACAGACCTATTTCACTCCATCTTCCAGGCTCTGTATGTTTCCAACTAACTATTCACCATGCTGTTCTCTTTCTGCGCTACACTGTAACTGTATGCCCTTCCAGATAGTGAGGATGTTATTCAGGTGTTTCTCCCTTTAGCTAACTCTACCTCCATCCACCTTATAATGTCTACTTTCATACCCATCCCTCTGCTTCTATCTCTATATGCAGATATAGGTCAATATGTCTGTCTATCCATCTATCATCTATTTGTCTCTCTGTGTATATTTGTGGGATCACTGGAGAAGTTCACTCAGCACAGATACAAGATTTAGCAGCATGCTCTACATATGCCTTCCTGAGAAAGGTAGGAGTCTGATTCAACTGCTCAGTTAGAGCCTTTACTTGGGTTGTCATCTCTTCTGCCTTCATTTTCCACTACTGACTTGAAAACAAATAGGGACACATGATGCATAATTTGAAAAATGTCCCAAATGTACATGGAAAAAAATTAGAGCACTCCACAAAGCTTTCAATAGGCAAAATGATTGAAATTCCCCATTATTACATGCTCCAACTAAATGCAATTTGGAATACCCTTAAGATTCTGGGTGAATTAGGCAAAAAGTATGTAATTATTTTTTTATTAATTATTTTTATTAACATATAATGTATTATTTGCCCCAGGGGTACAGGT
Organism: Taxidea taxus jeffersonii; assembly: GCA_003697995.1. Taxonomy (NCBI): domain Eukaryota; kingdom Metazoa; phylum Chordata; class Mammalia; order Carnivora; family Mustelidae; genus Taxidea; species Taxidea taxus. The sequence goes on from ML108597.1 coordinate 38,582, forward strand.
CTGTGAATCATCAGGCTTACACACTTCATAGCACTCACCATAGCACATACCCTCCCCAGTGTTATAACCCAACCACTCAAGTATGTAATTCTTTAGAGTAAATCATCACAATCTCTCAATTCCCAAATCATTAAACAGTTTACTCTTGAGCCAATAAGCTTCATCAACACACACACAAACTGACTTTGCCTTTAAAGAGTTTCTCACTCTAAGGAAGAAGGTAAAACCCACATTGAGCCTAATAAATTTGCTAGCTTTTCATAATTCTTCTTAGTGTTTGCTACTTCTCATAAATGTGACTGCAGCCATCTCCTCAATTCCACTTTGTTTTCAATTTTTTACCAAGATGATTTCCCTAGGCGCAACTGTTATCCCATCCGTATGCAAAAAAAAACAGAAAAAGAGGAAGACACATTACTTAGAAAGGTATATTTTTGAAAGGCATTTTCTCAGGAAGTTCATGGCCATATCTGTATAGTTAGGACTTTATTTTTACAATTATGAATTCCATCAAATTTCATGAGTATATGGAAAAAATATTGAAAATATCTCTGAATTCATCAGTTTGTGTTATCAAATATTAAAATAATGATATAGTTGTTTACCTTTTGTTTATAGAGTTAAAATGTAGGTTCATTTGAGGCCCCAGTATGTATCCCTCCCTAAACTATTCTCCCTCCCTCCCTCCCCAGAGTTAACCACCATTATGCTTTTTATGCTTATCATTCTCTTGCAAATTTTTATGATTTTATTCAATTTCTACATATCCCTTAAAGAATATATGCTATGGTTTTACAAGAGCGTAATATCACTGGTGATAACTTAGCGATACTGTAATACTGCATATTATAATTTTTTGTAATGGTAACATTTTGTGTATATCATTCTGCAACTTTTTTTTTAATTTTTATTTTTTGCTTCTTCTCTTGGGAAAGAAAATACCTGAAAAAATATTCTTATAGTTTACATCTTTGTCTTATTTCACTAAAATGCTTTCTTTACTGTTTTTTTTCTTACCATATATTTTTCTGCTTGCTCTTTCCTTTAAATCTATTAGATAAATGCTGGGCTTCTCAGTTTGATTATCTACATCTCTTACACTTCCTCTGTTTTCTATCTCCATATTGCCTTGCTCTGCATTTTAAATTTCCTCCTCCATGCCTTTTAATATGGCTATTAATTCTTTTAGTTATTGTGTTCTGGAAACAACTTTTTCCTATGCTCTCATAACTCTCCTTTAAAGCAGTCCATTCTTGCTTAATTTTTGCACTCTTTGTTCAGACCAATCTGGGTATGGAAATTAGCTTTGCGGTTTACTCTGATTTTGAAAGTGATTTCCGTTCTCTTTAATATTTTTACTCAGTTTGCTCATCTAGGCTTCTCTTCTATGCTGTTGATTGTCTTCAAGTATCTGGTGATCACTGTTTGTCAGTTCATCTTTGTGAACAAAAGACCTGGTCAACTAAAACGGGTAAGTGGTATGGGAATTTCCTCCTTTAGGTAGGCCTTTTTTTTTTTTTTTTTTTAAACTAATGGGTCTTACTTACAGAACTGACTGTTCTGTAAATATGGGTAGACTGCTTCAGTGGCCAAGGTTGTTCCAAGTGCCATTTTATCTAGGTAGTAAAGGTCAGGTCAGTCCTTCTCCTGACTTCCGATACCACAACAAACCCAGCTTTATTATACAGAGTCTAAGGCTCACAATTGCAATCTCAGCCTTTTCTAAGTATTAGGGTTTTTAAAAATAGCTCTCTCCTTTTAACCTGGGGACAAATAAATTCTACATAATGACAGCTATTTGCTTTGTAATCATAAGGATGCATTTGAGGAAGTAAATGGAGTTGACTGGCTGTTTTGACAGATTATCCTAAATTAAATACCATGAATTCTGCCCAATAAGCCTGTTGTTGAAACAAGATGGCAGAGTGCTCTGATTTGTAAATAGAGAACACCTATTCTTAAATCAGAATCTTTTGGGACAGACAGCTTTATGGTCTGACAGATTCTTTTGCTGATAGGTATTCCCTTATTTTAAATCATTTTATTTCAATGAAATAAAAAGCAAAACAAATAAAATAAGCAAACAAAATCAGATTGCTTGTGGAGCTTTTTACTGCCTGAAAAATATTGTATCCTGCTTCCAACAACTTGAATAATAAATTATTATCTCCATAAGGAGGTTTTACTATCCAAGCTGTTCAGAATCACCCTCCTTCAATCAGCCCTATATCCAATAACCACATCGGCTTCCTGAGAGCTAATCCATGCTGATATTTTGGCTGCAGTCCAATATCCCAGGGTTGGAGATTCTGCCAAATTATCTCAGGCAAAGAATGCCTTGTAGGTGACACTGATGAGACAACTTGAGAAGCCAGCTGTGATGTGGGTGGAAAATGCATGCTTCACCGTCATGTGGAAAGTTGGACTTCGTTGGCTCTCAGCTGCCCTTAAATTTGGAATAGAACTTGATGGCACTAGTCTCTCTTTGCCAGCTCTCAGAAGGCATGAGGGCCAACTCAGGTCTTCTCCTAATTTTCAAGCAGTTCTCACACATCCTGCTGCCTGGAAACACAATAAATCAGATCCTAGTCCCTGAAAACATATGATTATATAAGCAGTCTATGACCTATGAAAACAATATTTGTGCCCCAATTATATGGAACTTAGATGCCAGAGACACAGATGTCAACTTTCTAAAAATAGTCCATGAAAACTCAAGTTAACTAATAGTCTAGATGAATTAGAAGTAAAAGGAGCCATAGTTCCAAGCTTCAGGAGTGTTCAGTGATACTTTGCAAATCAAATCCCTCCCAGCCCCAAAGGTGGGAGAACTGCATTAGTAAAATGGTGGGGAAGAGATCTAGTAATTTCCTTAGTCAATAGGACCATGTCCTCTGAATTCTATCAATGTCCTTTCCCATTCATCGTTAATTTCTGTTAATCTAAAAAATAAATTTGGTTTGTGTCTTTCCTGCTTCAAAAAAATATAGCAGAAATATAGTTTATACTTCCTCTGATTAGAACCCTTTCAAACTCATTTTCCCCCCAAATCCTTACTTTACTTCCTCTGTGAGGCCATAACTCTGTGGCAAAGTCAACTCCCTCCTCCTTACTACTTTAGAAATACATTAATTTTCCTATTATTATTGAATGTATCTTTATAGTTATGATAGTTCACTGTAACAGATGTGCCTGTCCCCTACCCAAAGTAGGCACTGTGGCTTATTTATCTTTGCATTCCCAGAACACTCAGGGATACAAAGTTTTTCTTCAAATTGATGATATCTCTACATTTTTCTTGTATAGGTGTGCTGGGGCGGGGGAGCATTTCCTAGTTAAAACAATTAGAAAATACTGTGGGTTTTTTTTTTTTAACTGCAGAATTTTCACTACCATTTATAAGGTGCTATAAACAGAAGTGTCTAAATTACAACTTTTTTGTATACCTATTCACACATCCTGGACTAGTGGGGGTTTTTGGTTTTGTTTTGTTTGCTTTTTAAAGATTTTATTTATTTCTTTGACAGAAAGAGAGGGAACACAAGCTGGGGGAGTGGGAGAGGGAGAAGCAGGCTTCCTGCTGACCAGGAAGCCCAATGTGGGGCTCGATCCCAGGACCATGGGATCATTACCCGAGTTGAAGGCAGATGCTTAAGGACTGAGTCACCCAGGTGCCCCTGAACTAGTGTTTTATAAAATATGTCTAGAAACTATTAATCTGCATCATTTAAGTCTTTAAGTATTTTTATGTTGCTATATATGATATTTAAAAACAAATGAAATTAGGAAACATCTCCATTGACTTTATGTAATAAGAATTCTAGGTTCTGTCAGAAAGGCTTTTTTAAAAAAAAACTGAACTATTGAATCTGCTTTCACTCTCTTCTATTTTGCTTGCCAGGAATTTGCTACTCAATTCAACTATAAAAGGGCGTGTTTTGACAAATTAATTAAGGGATTAAATATGGACACCCACTCTATAACTTCTAAAAAGATTGATTTTTATTTAATTCAAGGTATATTCATGGATGTTAGGGGATGTATTCAGAACAATAATGATGCCTGATTTTTCTCATGCACTCAGGAAATCCTTAAAAGCTATCTATAATAGGGGCGCCTGGGTGGCTCAGTGGGTTAAAGCCTCTGCTTTTGGCTCAGGTCATGATCCCAGGGTCCTGGGATCGAGCCCCGCATCAGGCTCTCTGCTCAGCAGGGAGACTGCTTCCCCCTCTCTCTCTCTGTCTGCTTCCCCCTCTCTCTGTCTGCCTCTCTGCCTACTTGTGATCTCTGTCTCTCAAATAAATAAATAAAATCTTTAAAAAAAAAGCTATCTATAATAAAAATATGTGTGGGTATATATATAATATTTAGATTTATATCATAAATATATAATTTTCTCTTCCTCCTCACTTATCTTTTTCTTCTGAGTATTGACCTCTTCAGGGTATTCTTTTCCCTAAGGTGTTATTCACCTTTTTTTGAGTCACACCTGACTGTGGTGACAGAATGTCTGCCTGATTTAATCCACAGAGTACCAGAAAGAAATCAGAGCTTAGCCTCCCCAATACTCAGGTGCCTCTGTGGAGAAACGTAAATTCTCTCAGAACTGATATGTTTCTAGTTTCCTCTCAGTGTCTGAGCAAACCTGGATGATGAAAAGCACCAAGAACCATGGTTTATGGCATCACACAGACACTTTCCTAAATATTGACTGATAGTTCTTGGAAGGATGATTGACCATCTCCATACGCAATATACACAGATCAACCCAACTAGGGTCTCTTCAGCCAACATTTCTTTTCATCACTCAAAGCCAAATAAACTATTCAGTGCTATTTGGATCATGAATATTTATGTATTCTATATATTCTGGGTAGACAATAAATAAAATCTTGTAAACCAGACTTTGGGTTAGAGGGCATCTTCAAACCACTTACCTAATTACTGGAACCTAAATTTTGAAAACTGTTAATGTTACATCCTAGTTATCCAAGTCTTGAGGACAAAGAAGAAATATATCCTAAACTAGAGCCACTGTATTTAACTACTTAGTCAAAAGTAGACAATAATTATTTTGATAAAAGTGATATTTATTTACCATGCCAGGATTCAAGGATGTATTCATTATAGAAGCAAACATTAGAAGGAAAAATTATGCTTCTTTTTTTTTTTGCTAAAATTTCATTAGAATACAACTTTTGCTTACCTTTGAGATTCCTTACATCTAACTATGGCTGATACTACTATCTTCATGAATGATAAACAATTACTCTACATTGAGCATCCAATATATGCCAGGAACCATACTCAATATGCTATAAACATCATACAGTAGTCCTGTAAGTAAATTTTATTGTCATCAGTACAAATGTCTTAAATATGACTCCTCCATGAAAAGCAGTGTCTATTTAAACTACTTTTCCAGTTTGGAAGTTGGCTTTCACTCTTCTTCATCCTCCAAACAAAATCCCATTTCTGCCAAGAATTTCTCTGCCCACTTGATCTTTCCCCATCTTCAAGATCTCCATTGCCCATTTTTCCATCCTGACAACTCTGAAACTTTCTATAGGCTTTCCCACTTTTCTCAATCAGAAATAGGTTAATTCCACTTCATCACAAACAGATAAGAAAACTGGAACGAGGGGCACCTGGGTGGCTCTGTCAGTTGAGTGCTGAACTCTCGATTTCAGCTCAGGTCATGATCTCAGGATCATGAGATTGAGCCCTGCATCAGGCTCCACGCTCAGTGCTGAGTCTGCTTGTCCCTCTCCCTCTGCTCCTCCCCCCATTCATGCTCTCTCTTTCTCTCTTATAGATAAATAAATAAATAAAATCTATTTGAGAAAGAAAGAAAGAAAAAGAAACTGGAACCAAAGACTTTAAATAACTTGTCCATAGTCCAAAAAGTTGTAGGTATTTAGAGCTTGAATTCAGACCAGGTTCTATAAAGACAAGGCCAACCATTTCTCTGTTTCATGGGCCCATTTATAGAAAACTCTTCTCTTTTGGCATTCTAAACACAATATTTAAAAACAATTAATTAGAGAATAACAGAAGTAAAGATCCAAATGTAGATATATCATTCTAAAGATCAGAAATAAACATACAACATAAATACATAGAACACACTCTTAGGCTTTTGTACTCCTAAAGGCCTTTCTTCTTCCTTTTTTTTTTTTTTTTTTTAAGATTTTATATATTTATTTGACAGAGAGACAGAGAGAGAGCACAAGCAGGGGGAGTAGCAGGCAGAGGGAGAGGGAGAAGCAGGCTCCTTGCAGAGCAGGGGAAGCCCGATATGGGACTCGATCCCAAGACTCTAGGATCATGACCTGAGCTGAAGGCAGTAGCTTGACCAACTGAGCCACTCAGGTGCCCTAATGGCCTATCTTCTGTTCAGAACTTTTTAGGAATGGAAATTTGTAAATATTTTGAAATATTACTTAATCCAGAAACCTGAATCTTGGTTTTACTAGATTTTATTCACTGTATTAATTTTTATTTCTTACTAAGTACTAAAGATCTATCTTCAGTGATGTATCTTCTGTGATACTGCCCACTTTAAGTTTTCTCCATTTATAACTCACCTATTATCTCTAAAATTTAAGTATTCATTCATAGGCTGCCTTACATTGGCAGTAAGAACTCCATCTTAATGAATGTTTTCCTATAAGACAGCCTGACTTGACTTCCCCTAAAACATTGAAATAACCCTAAGAAAGGAAAGGGATCACAGCACCCCTTGGCCTCTACCCTTCTGTCTAAGCTAATTCCTTCTGTTCATAGGAGTGAAGTGGGTTTGTTGGTTGTCTGTGTCTCCTCCCTTTAATATAAAAATATTGTTGATATATTTTGCAGTTTTGTAGCCAAAGAAGAAGGTGTTTGTCTTCACTTTTCATCTGTAATGAGTCCTCATGAGAGAGGGTGAAAGAATAAAACCAGTTAGGCCTAATATAAAATTTTTTAAACTTTTTGCTATTCTCCATTATTAATGGAGATCTGGCTTTGTTTTTTTTTAAAGATTAATTATTTATTTATTTGTTAGAAAGAGAGAGAGAGAGAGAGAGAGCTTGCACAAGCAGAGGGAGTGGCAGGCAGAGGGAGAAGCAGACTCTCCACTGAGCAAGGAGCTTGATGTGGGACTCAACCGCAGGACCCCGGGATCATGACCTAAGCCAGAAGGCAGACTCTTTTTTTTTTTTTTTAAATTTTTTATTTATGTATTTGACAGGGAGATCACAAGTAGGCAGAGAGGCAAGCAGAGAGAGGGGGAAGCAGGCTCCCCACTGAGGAGAGAGTCTGATGCGGGGCTCAATCCCAGGACCCTGAGATCATGACCTGAGCCGAAGGCAGAGGCTTAACTCACTGAGCCACCCAGGCACCCCCAGAAGGCAGGTTCTTAACCAGCTGAGCCACCCAGGCCTCCTTGGGGGTCTGGGTCTAAAGGTGAGGCCACATTAGTGACTGAACATTCTGAATCTAAATCATAAGTCACTCAGACTGACATCAAGTTTAGTGTTAGAAATATAAATTAACCACAGAAGTGGGAAAAAATATTTAAAAAGGCAACACTTAGGAGTTTTTGTTCCTTTTACTGATAGTCCACTCAACTTTTAACTATTAAAAATCAGAAACCCACTATGGTGAGTGCTGTGAAGTGTGTAAACCTGGTGGTTCACAGACCTGTACCTCTGGGGCTAATAATACATTATATGTTAATAAAAATATTAAAAATTTAAAACAAAATCAGAAATGCAAAAGTAGGTATCAGTTCATCCCATATAAAGGTAAGGCCATATCTCACATGCAATTCAGTTTTCTAAAGTTTTACTGAAAGTGTCCACCTCAAAGCCTTTAAGACTATTACATGAGCTTGGTAAATACATACATACCGTTTCAGAAAAAACCCCTAGGTTTTAGTTAATTCAGAAAAAGAGGAGGACGTGGGCTTTCAGATGCGGAAACCATGAACCCTGGATAGCAGGATTGACCCCAGAATTTAAAAGATGAGAATTCTGGAATATTATATTAAAATGTATTTCCGTATATTCAAAAATAGTTTCAGTGCAGTGAGTATTCCTATTGTTTGAAAATACGGCTTCATTAATTCTAATCATTTCTAAAATTATATTCATTGGCAAATATAGCATTTGGATTGCCTGGATTCAAAGGGAGAAAAGAGTTCTCAAATTTGTTCATGATAAAAATATTCGTAGAATGCTTATGAGTGTTATGGCCCCAAGCTCATCTATTTTGTGCAATTTCTAAGCTAGAATCTTGGCAAAATGTGTGAAATCATTGAACTGTATCCGAGTTTCATGCACGGATGCCTGCATTTCTTTACATTACAAAAAGGCTTTGAGAAATGTTAGGGATTAATAAAGTCAGTTATGTTTCAACTAAAAATGATTTATAGCTTTGTAAGGTATATACCTATGTACTCTAGAAACAAAAAGGAAGTCTAAAAATTGCATCTTACATAAATAATTTTATAGCTGAGTTAGCAATTTCCCACCTCTAAATGCATATCATTATTAGGTCTAAGATGTTTTCTTTCTGGAAACACTGTCCAGAGCAGTGTTTTGTGTGATTCCCTGGGAGTTTAAGTCAAAGACAGCACAAAAGAACTTCATTTAGGCAGCAAATGGTCAGAGTAGATCCAATCAGAGCCAACAAACCTCTTGAGTTTAAAATGTCCCCAAGATGTTGTGGTGGTGGTTGTTATTTTAAACTGGGGCTGAATTTTTATGTCCATAGCTACATAAATGGACATATTTTTTATGCACCAGGTTCTTGGAGAGACAAAAAGAAGAAAGAGGAGAGAGAGGATCAAAAATTATTAAGGAGTTAAAAAAAAGAAAGAAAAAGGAGTATCTCTTTTTCCTTTTTAAAATGTGTGAACACTCACACACATGCACACTACACACACATTGATTAATTCTATATCCTAATGACAAGAATTTACAGTCATACAGGGGGTAGGAGAGCAACATAAATAAATCAGTACATAAGGAACTTACAGCACATACTCCTCTTTTCTCTCTTGAACTCATCTTCTCAGTGCTCTGTGCTTCCTTATCCAACTCATGTTTTCTGCTCCACCATGTAAACCTAAACCTCTTAATTCATTGTGAAGAAATTCCTTTACAATCCCAAATTTCTTAACACTCTCTGCCCCATCACAGTTTTATTACCATAAAAGAAACCTCTTGCTGTGTGGCTATCAAGCATAATTTCCTGTCTTCTGAATATGCAAATTAGAAGAGAAAATATTTGTTATTTTACATTATCCAAACCCACCCCTATTAAGGGATACCACATTTTGGTAGAGACTAATACCACATATAATAGTATCAATTTTTGAGAATGACCTTTGTCAGGGACTTCATTATTACCCACTACTGCTCTGTTGGAAAATGTTAGTCACATTTTACAGACTAGGAAACTGAAACACAGAAGGTTAATTACTTGATCCTCACCCTGACCCAAACTCTAACCCTGGTATCAGGGTAAGGAAATACATTGGGAATCTGAGATTTGAATTTAGTTGAGTCTTACCCCACAACCATTCCCTTTCACACTATCGAGTGTCCTATATTTTTGATGCAGCAGGAGCAGCTGCGTTTATGAAAGGAATACCATTTAGAGAATGAGATGTAGAAATTCCAATAAGGAACATTATGACTGCATATAAAATAGAAAAGGCACATGTGCGCCTAAACTGTTGGGTTCCACTGAGATGAACGGGAACAACTCAAGGAGTTAGAGGAAATGTCCATTTTTCTATCTCCCAGTTGCCAGATCATTGATACTTTCCAGCAATCAAAGAATAAGAGATTTTAGTCAATTGTCCATGTACTGGTGACTGACAGTAAATGCTGTGAGATCTATTTAATACCTGATTCCCATAATGTGTCAGGAATCATAAAATGCCATTTTTCTTTAAATTTTTTTAAAGATTTTATTTATTTATTTGACAGACAAAGATCACAAGTAGGGAGAGAGGCAAGCAGAGAGAGCGGAGGAAGCAGGCTCCCCACCAAGCAGAGAGCCTGAGCGGGGCTCAATCCCAGGACCCTGGGATCATGACCTGAGCCAAAGGCAGAGGATTTAACCCACTGAGTCACCCAAGCACCCCAATGCCATTTTTCTTGATGTCTATTTATTTTATTTGTATTATAGGTTTTCCAGAGTTTTCTTGTTTTTCTCTAAAATTTTTTATTATATGAAAAATCACCAGTGACATATAATATGCTAGATTAACATTTTGAAATGAATTTGGCACTAAAGCAATGACATCTCGACAATTGTGATGGAAAATGTCTGAAAATCTCAAAGAATGTATAGATACACAGGTTTCAGCAGTGCAAACTCTATGAATTAGCAATGCCTTCATATCTAGATTAAATCCATTTTGTAAATCCAGAAATTATTCCTCTTGACATTTTCCATTATAGGGATATGCTTTCAGACTACCTGGCAAATGTATTCTACTATATGAATAATTTTAGCTAATGAGATGAAGTTTCAAGTTCTTTGGTAAAGCTTTCTTACAAAAAAATAAATAAAGCCTAATGTCTTAGAGAGATTTTTAGTGTTTCTTCTATTCTTCTAGCCAGGAATAAAGATACACTGCTTAAAAGAAAAGTGGCCATCTTTTTTGTATAAACCTGTACAGAACATAATATTGAGCAGATAAATTTTTTTTTAAGATTTTATTTATTTATTTGACAGAGAGAGATCAGAAGTAGGCAGAGAGGCAAGCAGAGAGAGAGAGAAAGAGAGAGAGGGAAGCAGGCTCCCTGCTAAGCAGAGAGCCCGATGCGGGACTCGATCCCAGGACCCTGAGATCATGACCTGAGCCGAAGGCAGCGGCTTAACCCACTGAGCGACCCAGGCGCCCTGAGCAGATAAATTTTAAAGGATCTAAATAAATGGAACGGCATGTCATATCTTTGGATCAAAATACTTTAACTTTTAAGATGCCCATTCTCTCAAAATTGGTCTATAGATACAATCCCAATGAAAAATTCCAATAAAAATATCATAATTTTATTTTTTTTAGAAGTAGATAAATTTATTCTAAAGTTCACATGGAAATGCAAAGTCTAGAATGTCAAAGCAACTTTGAAAAATAAAATGAATTAGCACTACTTGGTTTCAAAACAGTAAGGCTTTGATACAAAGATTAACATATCAATGGAAAAGAATCAATTCTACACATAGACTTACATGCACATGATCAATTGATTTCAACAAAGGTATAAAGGTAAATTCAATGGTGAAAGGACAATCTTTTCACCAAATGGGAAAAATGTAAACCCACATAAAAAGTGAACATCAACTGATCCCTGCTGTAAATCAACATAGATTATATATAAATGTGAAACCTAAAACTAAAACTTTCTAAAAGCAAATACGGGACAAAATCTGTGCGACCTTGGGTTAGGAAAAGATTGGTTTTGAGATAAGACCAAAGGCATAATATATAAAAGATAAACTGTTAAAATCAACTTCATTCACATTCAAAATTTCTAATGTGCAAACCACATTTCTAAGAGAAAGAAAAGACAAACCATAGGCTGAGAAAAAATATTTGTAAATCACATATCTGACTACGGGCTTGTATTCAGAATATAAAGCTCAGTATGAGAAAACAGACCAAAGAAACGGGCAATATATCTTAACAGTTGCTTCACAAAAGAAGATTTAAAGATGGCTTATGAGTCCATGGAAAGATATTCAATATCATTAGTCATTTGGTAAAAACCAACTGAAATCATAATGATATACCACTAGATTTAAATGAAAAAGATTGACCATGCCACTGTGTTAATGAGGATATGGAGCAATTGAAAGTCTCTTACATTGCTTGTGGAAAAGTAATATGGCATAGTCACCTTGGAAAACAGATCAGAAGTTTCAGAAAACATTAATATTTATAATAAATTTATTGCAATATATATTACTGTATATTACAATACATAAACAATATAAACTATATGATAAGGCATATTAGGTAAATCATAATAATTTAGTAAAACATAGATGTGCCATATGGCCCAACCATTTAAAAAGGAAAAAAAGTATATGTACACACAGTCTTTCCTACAAATGTTCATAGCAGCCTTATTTCTAACAATCCAAAACTGAAGGCAACCCAAATGTCTATCAACAGGTGACTGGATAAACAAATGTTAGAAGATCCTTAAAATGGACTATTATTCAGGTATAAAAGGGACTTTATTATTAAGATGCATGACCTCATGGATTAATCTCAAAATAACTATGCTGAGTGAAGGAAGCATACAAGAAAAGGGGTATATGCTGCATAACTTCATTTTCATGAAGTTCTTGATAATCGAAACATATTTTCAGCATCAGAAAACACATCTGTAGCTCCCTTGGGATGGAGGAGCTGAGAAGGAGAAGGAACACAAATGGACATAAGCAAAAGGAACTTTGAGGGGTAATGAGTATGTGAATTATTTTGATTGTGGTGGAGATTCTATGTGTGTATACATGTGCCTACAGTTATCAAATTGTTCACTTTAAATATGTGCAGTTAATTGCATGTCTATTATACCCCGATAAAGTTTTCTTTTATAATGTTCAAAGGCAGGAAGGGTATATTTCATGAAAGGAAGGAGATGCTGGAAATGGCAAAAACAAAAGAGGTTATCATACCTCTGGACAAAAGAAGTAGGCTAAGTTATTTAGGAAGTCAAAAAGACAGGATCCTTGATCCCTGTTGGGATTAGCTGTATAAGCTGATACACGAACTCTGGTCCTCTTAGCACCAGATTTATTGTAGTGGAGGAAAAATAAAAGACAAATGAATATTTATTTAAGCAACTGTTAGGTTTGTTGTTGTTGTTGTTATATGCAGCTGAATGCAATTCCGACCGATAAAAATGTTAAGGTATAATGGATGGAGCTCAGCTTAAAAATGACAAGATAAAATCAATTTGTTTCAGAAATATGGACTGAAAACCAAAAACAAATGGAAAAATAAATACAGCAAAGCAGTACACAGGAAAGATAAATGATACTGAGAACCAAAGAGGATTAATAGTTGTATTTTGACATAGCTCAGTTCCCTGGATATCTGAGGTATTTGGGTTTAGCATGTGATGAAGGGGAGACAAGGAGCTAGAATTGGAAAAGCTGTAACCAGGCAGGATCTCGAAAAGCAGAGGATGGCTATGAATATAAACTGCTCTCAGCTGGAACCCAGAATCTGGTCATCAAGACAAGTTGGGGGTTCTCCGTAAGAGCAGACCTCAAGAGCATCACCAATTCTCAGCAAAAATGGTTAAGTCAAACTATGGACATCAACAGAGTGCAAGAACTGGAAATGACCTAGGAAGAAACAAAGTTCAGAAACCCGATTCCAGGTAATTATTAGGAACTGGAACTGGCAATTTAAGACCAGAATTAACTGGGAAACAGTATAAGCTAATTGTGCCAGAAAAGCTTCATTTCTTAAAGTAGAATAAAACGAAAATGTTTATTAATTTTGAATAACAGCTGAGATGGTATATGCACATATAAAAGCAAACAAAGTCCATAACGGATCCTGATAGTGTAGAATGCGATAAAAAACATAATTAGCAACATACTTCTTTCAGTTGCCTTTTATATAGATATAGTAAGTTAAACCAGTGCAGATATATAAATTACCAATCCCTCCTCTTTAAAGTAGAATTTAATTAATTAATTAGCTTTATGCCATAGTTCCTATTCTTCATTTCACTTTATCTGCACACATTTGGCAAAAATAATTTGAGACTGTTGTTTCACCTTTCTTAATTATGGTATAACTGAACCCATAGGAAATTAATTTAGATCCAAGACAAAGTAACCAGGAGAAGTATTCAAGTTGCAGCCATAATTTTAATTATCTTGATATACTGGAGAAGCCATCTTAGCCAATGGGATCAAGATTAATCAGTTGGTTAATTTAAAAAAAAATGGTCAATTCAAGTGAGGAGTCATAAAGTTAGCTATATTGTGAAGTATTTTCATACAATAAACAACTTCAATGCATCTGTAAGATTTTGAGTCTCAAGCCGATAAATGGATAGTTCTCCTTTTGGACTCAATGCTGTTATTTTTTCTCTCTCAATTTTCAAACCAGCTAACAAATGCTGTGCTAATAACCTTTGGATCTAGGGTCGGGATCTTTACTTTAAAAATCTCTCTGCTGACTGAAGTAGTAACCTATTGTCTTTCCCTCACTCTCCACACCCATAATGGATTATCTACAGTTGATTTCAAGCTTTGTTTTTTTTTTTTAAAGTGAAATGAAGATGTAACCTAAAATCACTGAGAAGCAATCTAACTGTGGAATCTTTTTTAGAGTTTAATGATTTTTCCACCCACACCTAATTTAATAGTATTTTAAAAGCAATTCACCTTCATCAAGTTCTCCCAAACTATTCAACAAAGTTTTTAAGGAAATAATTTTCTTTTTTATTTACTTTCCATGGGTTTACATAGTATCTGTTTAAATTGTATCATTGTATAAGTGTGATCAACATAAACTGCTTTAGAAAAAACTTAATTAAACCCTAAGGCTAGTGAATGTTGAGTATGCCTTTGGGGCCCTGCAGAAATATTGAACATTCTTCCTGGATTCGGATAATTTCCTATATTCTGAGTTAGGTTTCCCTGAAGCAGAAGCTGGACATTTTCTTGGTCAAGCTCCCTTGCAGTTTAGATTTGGACACATCAGGAAAGAGGTTACTTAGATTCTCTTTCTATGGAGAAACTACAGGTACAAGGATTGATCTTCTAATGGGAATGGTAGTGACAGAGGTTCTGTCAGTGACAGAAGGTTCTGAAATGGGGGTGCCAGTTACTAACGTTGACCATCAATAGCCCCAGCATGCTTGACTACATTGCCTCCAAGCAATACCATTTTTAGACCCTAGTAAATATTACTTAATTGTTTTGGCCTTGCCCCTCCCTAGGAAGCAAGGAGTCCCTACGCTGAAAAGGAAGCACCTACCTAAAGCATCTGCTTCTAGAATATATCTTGGCAACTCAAAACCTCAACATTTCCTGGCCAAAGGGGCTTTTTGTTGGTCCTTTTCAAGTTCTTGCTGGGTCAGTCCTTTTGAAGGCTAACAGTGATATATCTCTAGGGCACAAGAGGCTTAAAGTGTGGACTGGGGTATCCACCCAGATATTCATGAGGCCCCTCCTGGATGAGACGGAGGCAGGTGTGAGAAGAGAATGAGGGTCATGCCCAGAAAGCCACTCCTATTCCATTGTTCTGGCCCCTCCCATGCCGGGGGAATGGAATGATTCTAGATTTTCTGGGCCATCTCCTGTTTTAGGTAAGTAACTTTTCTGTTTAACCTATCTTAGGATGCTCTATTATAGTAAACGAAACTCTGATGACTAAGTATGCATAGGAATTAGAGTAAAAGTCTGCAAGTGCGCTGGTGGGCAAACTCTTTGCCGTGGAAGAGTTCAATGTGTCTGAAACATCAGTCCACTTTGTTTCCAAGGGGAAGGGAGAGACTAAATGAGCTAGTAAGTAAGGTGACAGACTGGTTAAGAGAGCTTCTACTCTATTTATGGTCATCTCATGTTTGGGCTTTAATTATTTGAATCCATGTCCCAGGATGACCTGGAAAGCTAAGAAGACATGCTCTGGTAATTTTGCAGGCAGATTTGTGTAATGAGAGGCAAACTCATCAGATTAAAATACAAAATGATAATACTCTTTCTCATTCTGTCTAGCAAGCTCTAAAATAACTATAAATTATATAGTAAAAAACAAGCATTCCAGGGTTCTTTTCTAAAAGATGGATTCATTATAACAGCCATAAACTTTACATATTTCGATAATAACAAGTGTGAGATAAATATTCACAATAGAAATGTAATAGCTATTGCATTTCAAGTTGTAAACTTATAATTAATAAATATTACTCTTTAGATTTTCTAAAAGGCCAAGTCGATATCAAGGAAAGAATCTTTAAATGTCATTTTAGGCATTCTAATGTTTCCTAATCATGGCTAGTGTAAGATATTTCCTCTGTTAATCATGCAAACAACATGAAATTTTTTTCTCATTTATTTCCTTTTTTCTCCCCCTTGGAATGTGGTTTGTCTTGGTAAAAATACAAATATTCTCAATAATTAAATTAATAAGGATTTATTTTAAGACTATTTCAATTAAAGACTACATGTGGCAAACAGTAAATTATGGGTGCTTGATGAATTTTCTGATTTTCTGATATAGTTTATGGATTATGATTTCACAACAAAAATGTTCTCCATTATACACACTATTCCTGAATAATAGCTAAGTACAAAGAAAGAAGTGAATCAGAATTCAATATTTGATAAAATTTAAACCTAAATTCTTTGAGCAAAAAGTTCTCTATTTGACATATTTAAAATTGGCAAACATTAAAAATATTTGACACTTTTAAAGGCATTAGCCTCTAATGCTTTGAGGTTAACTTTCACATTAATAAAGCTCAAAACAGCACGTTATGAACAGGAAATTGACTTACTGCGGTAAAGTCCAAATTTCCAGTAATACATCTTATTAACAGTAACAATTTAATGGATATTTTAAAAAAATCTAGGTAGAGCAGAGATACATTTCCACTGAGATATGTGCTGGTATGCAAATGAGCTTCCTACTTTGGATGCTGTTTTCTAACTCAGACATGTAACCATAACTACTTTTTTTTCTGAACTATTCTCAGATTGACATAAGACTTCCTGTTACTTAGTTTTTCATAAAATGACAGAGGCGGTAAAATATTCAAGTATTAACACTCACCTCCTAACACAGCATGGATGACATTTGGTTGTTTATATTGTTTAGCTTCTGCTGTTCACCAGTCTGACCATGGTTATTAATTATATATTTTAACACAAATTTAATGCAAATCATAAAAATACTACCATTAATTTTAGGTACTATGAGCTCTTCATAATTTTACACAAAAATGTAAGAAAAACACAATACACGTGCTACCTCCCAGTGGCTACTCATAGGAACTACTCTTAATTACAAAACAGAGGTTGAAGCCAGTTTTGTTCTGTATTCTTGAAAACACTTATTCCAAAGCATTTTAAACCCCCCTGTGATGAACTGCATTTGATATAGTAAACTCTGAGGGGGGATGAGATAATGGGACTGCAAATAATTATGAAAGTAAACTGACAGTTATAACCCTGATAAGAGTAATTTTTTAAATGCATTATAATAAATGTTTTTATCATTAAAAATAGCTTTTAGGGTTTATTAATTATTAACTGATTAAATCTTTGTTTCCAGTACACAAATATGCATACAATTTTTATAACATAAAATACTGTAAAATAGACTATAGCAGGAAAGAGAAGATGGAAAAGAAAGGACAATGGAAGAAGCTGAGAGACTTATAGGGAAGAGTGAAAATGGGAAGATACTGGAAAAATTCCCCCGATGTTTCATTGGAAGAAAAAAGTACATTCTCTCTTCTTTAAGATTTTTATCTGTTCTTTATATATTAAACAATAAATCTTTAGGAAAAATGCTTCTTTTTAACATTATAAAAATATCAAGTGCTATGAATAAACATTAATACATAATATTACTGTCAAGGTCTATAACCCAGACGAGATTTGTAACTATGGACAAGGAAGGGGATGACTAGATACACACACACACACACACACACACACAAACTATGAAGCAGAAGGCAAATCCATAACAAAATAGTCATTCCGAGCAATACAGATACTCTCAAGTACCAACCCATGGCATAGACACAGTCCTTCCTATGAAGAGAATACCTAAACTCTTGAGGGAATTAGGAGGGTTCTTTAGCCCCAGAAGAGCAAAAATTACAAAAGAATGAGAGTACTTTATTAAACCGAGTTCCAACTTGAAAATATGCTCGAGATGATTAATAAATATTGTTCCACTTGTAAAGGATAAACACAGCATTCAGAGCCCTCAGTGAGTCAAACTGGAGGCCCAGGGTCTCCAACAGTATTTGTTAAATAATTTAAAGAATAACAAAAATATTTTATGAGTTAAGGGTCAGCCAGTGTCTACATGAGGCCAGAACTCAATAGGGAGCGACCTCTAGACCAAGAAGTTTGTACATTTTCATTGCTGAGTAGTAGTCTATGGATATATCATTTTCTTTATCCATTCAAAGTTAATACACATTCGTCTTGTTTCTAGTTGGGGATGATTATGAACAAATCCATAACCCAGGGTTATGTAGGATCTTTATGTGGATATTTGTGCTCATTTCCCTTGGATAAATACCTAGGAATGGGATTACTGTATAAGTGAATGTTTAACATAAAAAAATGATGTCAGAACTAAGGTTAATTTTGCTGTATTTACCAGATCATAAGTCAACATGTTACCGATTCATAGATCTTGGCAGATGACACCAATCCTCATATAAAGGACATCATTCATCATACCACAGCATCAGCCATCAGCATGTTTGCATCACTCCTCCTTGCCCCTCAAGTCCCATGGCAGAGTTACAGGACAGCTACAAGCACGTCCAGGTGTGCGATGCACTGAGTTACAGCAGTGGAGAACTAAAGTTGGGGAATCCATCTCATTTAAGTAAGACCCGTCTTTGTCCCAGAGGAGGTACCACCTCATCCTTCAGTGTTGCTCAGTGTTTCATCAGCTCCAATCTACATGTTTGTATGTGCTCTGTCTCCTGACAGCAGAAATGGGAGGAGAGGTGGAGACTGCGATCAGACTGGTTAGGGGGTTTATTTAGTATCAGAGGTGAAACACAGAGAGGCTACACATAATTTTTAGGTTTCTGGTTCATCCGGCTTAGGCAGCTGTCCAAAAGCTGGCATCACTCAGAGATGGGAAATAACACTTTTTTTTTTGGAAGGTATTGGGCATGCACATCCTAATAAATTAGGTTTGGGCCATGTCAAGTTTGAGTCATCTCAGTGTTAATCTATTCTAAACAGTATACTGGTAATTAATGTTCTACTGAATTTCTTGCATCGTAATAGACCAATAATTGCAAAATAAGTTGGGAGGAGGGATTGTAAGCAGCATGTGAAGTAAACAAAATTCCATTAGTATTTATATACCTAGTAACTTAAAATTAGCACTGGAACAGGACATATCTATTATATAAACCAACTGTTCTCTGGGATTTTTCTCTTTTTTAATTTTTTAAATTAACATATAATGTATTATTGGTTTCAGGGGTACAGGTCGGTGAATCATCAGTCTTACACAACTCACAGCACTCACCATAGCACATACCTTCCCCAATGTCCATCACCCAGCCACCCCGTCCTTCCCTGAACCCCCCCCACCCTCTGCCCCTCCAGAAGCCTTCAGTTTGTTTCCTGAGATTGAGAGTCTCTTATAGTTTCTCTTCCTCTTATGAGTCTCTGGCATTTTTCTGAGGCAGAAGAGAACAGCCATTGCCTTGTTTCCTTTCTTTCATGGACAAAGTACTTACAAGTGAAAAGCAACTCAAATTTCTGTGATTGGCATTTTCTCTTGTTTTTTTAATTTTAGAAATATGCTTTTTAACTCTTTTTAAATATTCACTTGAGTCAACTATGCTACCGAAGTTGTAATTAAAACAGACTTTATTTCCACTGTTCCTATTAAATAAAATATAATATTATAAAATTAAAAACCATACCTCTCTTTTGTATCAGATTAAGGAACAAAAATTTTAGTTGCTGATATAAAATTATTTAAAGCCAAAAGAGAAAAAATTTTGATGATTCTTGTGAAAAACAATGGACGGGGTTTCTTCTTCTCTGTGTATTTAGAATAACGAATATTTGGAGAAAAAACACAGATGAGAAAGAACTTTATTTTTACACTGGCAAAAGAAAAAAATTCCTTTCCAAAAATAAGGCAGAATATTTTGTTGCTTATTTTCTTTTATTTTAATCTTTATTTGTGAGCCATTAAAATTTTTTTTAAACTCATGAGATTTCTGGGGGGAAATCTCATGAGTTTAAGTTTAAGTACTGAGCCTTATAATAAGAATGATGAGTGGAATTCATTTTCATCAAGATTCAAATGTTACTGAGATTTAACTAAAAACTGATTAATTTGATAAGAAAAAATGGGAGAACGATCTTAATTGGAATCATTAAAATAAGTCATGGAAATAAAGGGTTCTTTTTCAAGAATATAAAATTACAAAATCTATTCCTATCTTTCCTCCGTGCTTGGCTCAATATATCACTCATTGAAAGCTACAATCCAAAGTTGACTAAATTAGCTTTTACATATAAAATATAAGGCACTCTATTATAAAAGAATAAAATGTGAAACAACTTAGATGCTCCGATTTATATCTGTGTCATTTTGTGGGAAAACTGAAGACTGTGTGCTAGTTCTCTTAGAGAATAATAAATAGGAAAAAATTTTTTTCTAGAAATGTTTTCTAGAAATTTTCTAGAAATGTTATCTCTAATGAAAAATTAACACGCTTCCTTCTAGGCAAAGAAACTCAATACTCCTCTGCTTTAAGATCAGGGAAAATAAAGTTAGTTTTATAATAAATTCCTCCAGCTTAACATGTTAAGAATATATTTGTATTATATGTGTGTGTGTATAATATGTTTGTATAAGAGCATATGTAACTTTGTAATTAGAACTTTAATTATTTTAATCAATATCTAGGGAGGGCTTTCTATTTTCCAATGACTCTGTTAGGTACTTTAAATTTAAAAATTAAATAAATCCCCACTGTCAAGGTACTCATGATCCTTTTTTAGGAGGGAGAGGGAAATAATTTAATTAAAAGTCTATCCCCTAATACTTCTCTTCACATTTTCTTAATTGAATAACTAGCATAGTGGTGGCAAAGGAAAAAAGAAAAGTGACTAGCCTTGTATGCGACCTCAGAAATGGTTTCCAAGATTAACTGCTTAATCTGAATTTTGCAGGACTAGCAAACTGAATGAGAAAGTAAGTGTTTTAATGATGAGGTGACAGCATGCAGAAGAAAAAGAAAAACATCTGTCGAGCTGCACACCAGAGCGAACTGGGGTAATAATCAGCAGTCGTATATGCCTGGAGTATAGCGTCGCTGTGTGGAATGGTGGATGATGAGACAAGAGAAATAGGCCAGAGTGATTTTGTTGGAGCACAGAATGTCTCCCTAAGAACTTTATAGATTTCTAGAAGTCAACAGAAAGTAAAACCTCCACCAAACTGATCTGAGTAGGGAAGTAAAATGGTCCTATCTGCAAACTGGAGATCTTTCTCTAGAAGGAATATAAAGAATAAATTGCAAAGGTAGAGACTGGAAGAAAAGATAGGAGTTAAGAGGCTGGTATAGTGTTAGATAATATTATTTGTCACAGAGACACACATTTATAGTGTGTTCTTTGTATTGTATTTGGCTACATGTCTGCCATCCTATGATATGACTTGTTAGAGCTGCTTAAAATGTTTTTGCAAGTAAATATTTGTACACAGGTGTGTAAATGTTAATATGCATATATGCATTCAAGAATCAATATGAAATACAAATACACACTATATAATACACTGAGGTATCCTAACTTCTAGGGATATTCTTTTTACTCTAATTATTAAAGAAGTCAAATACATTACTTAGAAAAGAGACAATATCAGTATAGCCTCACTGAAATGACCTACGATGAATTAATAGGATATATAAGTGATTTCAGTTTTATGAGAGTTTTAGATGAAATTCTCATAAAAATAAGTTAGTACATGGTATTATTACAAAGTTATGACCACAATCAACCACATTTATGATAGTTTTATATAAAATAAACATGCACAGGGTTGGAGAAGCAGGAAGAGCTGGAGGCAAAATATTTTATTGAAAAAAGGTAAAATTGAAAATGCTCATAAAAATAGTTATTTAAAAACATGATAGTATCCATTGTCCTGGGAACAGTGCTTAACAATTACTTTCCCCAAACTGGAAACTGGAAACTGACAGCACTGAGATTATTCCCATAGGACAACTTTTAAAAAATTCTAATTTATGAAAAATCACTTTGGAAAGGACATTTAATTTATTTATAAGTTTAAAAGAGATTGATTTCTAGTGTCATTATTTAAATGGAAAAAGTTATTGAATTTTTATATTTCAGAAGTTTTTATTTATGAAATTCTAGTTATATTGCTTTCTTTCCACCTCATACATTAAAGAAATAAAGTGGGAGCTCATTTTGAGTGGCTGCTCAGAAATTCTAAGTTTGGTATGCTATTCTTTCATTTTGTAAAAAGCAGCATGAATTCTATTTTTATTTATGTGTATCAATACC
Source organism: Taxidea taxus jeffersonii (assembly GCA_003697995.1). NCBI lineage: Eukaryota > Metazoa > Chordata > Mammalia > Carnivora > Mustelidae > Taxidea > Taxidea taxus. The sequence goes on from ML108597.1 coordinate 60,878, forward strand.
ATGGAAAATAATTTATGTCATTCTCCACTGTACTATTAATACTATAGCACTGTGCTTTCCCAATGAGAATCTGAAACACTCTCTTCAGAATTAACCTGGCTGCCATACATGTGAGATTATGAATCTTGGTAAAATATCCACATTTTCCCCACTTACACATGACTCTATGAGCGACCCAGACCCTACTCTTTTACAAATGAAGAGATAAATATACCTCTATACTAAAATTTAGAGTTGAGATACATAAGGTAGAAGGGAAAACACACAATAAAGATGTGTAAAATGTTCAGACTTTTGTTCCAGTTATTTTTTCTTAAGATTTTATTTATTTATTTGACAGAGAAAGATCACAAGTAGGCAGAGAGGCAGGCAGAGAGAGAGGAGGAAACAGGCTCCTTGCTGAGCAGAGAGCCCCATGCGGAGCTTTATCCCAGGACCCTGGGATCATGACCCGAGCCGAAGGTAGAGGCTTTAACCCACTGAGCCACCCAGGTGCCCTGTTCCAGTTATTTTTGCCATGTCTGTAAGTAGCTGCTTCCCAAGCAAGCCCACTGTTCTAAAATGACTCTGCCCTCCTTCTAAATTGGGAATGTCTCTGATTAAATGGGAAAGGAGCTACAAGATAAGACGTATAGTAAATGAAAAAATGTAATAGTTAAATATCTCTAAAATTATCTCCCTTTTAACAATAAACACCAATAAGTAGCAGCAGCAATGCTTTGTGTTGTTCAGATGGGAAGAGAAATACCCAAGAAAAGCTGCCATGTCCTTTCTGTCTGGGACAGACTTCTCTTTTGACTTGAGTTTTAGGAGTTTTAGATGAAAGATGACATCTTTTTTTTTTTTTCTCTAATGCATCACCCTGGGGTGAACTAAACATTTTTTTTAAAGATTTTATTTATTTATCTGACAGACAGAAATCACAAGTAGGCAGAGAGGCAGGCACAGAGAGAGGGAGAGGCAGGCTCCCTGCCGAGCAGAGAGCCCGATGCAGGGCTCTATCCCAGGACCCTGAGATCATGACCTGAGCTGAAGGCAGAGGCTTAACCCACTGAGCCACCCAGGTGCCCCTGAACTAAACATTTTTAAGAAATCATACAAAAATGGGGAAATAGGACCATGATGTTAGATTGTGAATCTGTCAAGCATTCAAAAAATCTGAGCCTCAGCTCTCCTGCCTGACATGAGAAGTTATACTCCTCAAGAAGGCTGCAGTGTAATGTGATAGGCAGAATGTCACAGATGGCCATGCGAGGTTCTCAAAAATATCCTGGATTGAAAAGGCTGAACAGGCTAGATAAAGTGCTTAAGTGGCTTGTAGCTTTTAATTAGTAAAATTTGTTTACTCAATATGACTTTTCAGAAATGATACCATACCGAGTCATTATTTTATTATCACAATAAAGATAAACATTATGTGTCAATTCATGTTATTTGATAAGAAATGCAGTGACATTCTAGCGGGTCTTTGCTTTCTTTCTCAGGCAGCTGCCTTCAATAGCTAGATGAACACACCACAATAATTTCTGTATCCATTATTTTATGCAGCATAGCAAACCAAACCACCGCAAAATTCAGGGGCTTAAAACAATAGCATTTACTATTTTCATATGTATGTGACTTGTTTGTTCCTATGCCCTGGACACTTTGTGGGGATTGGATGGTCCATGAGGACCTCATTCACAGGCCTGAGCCCTTAGCTGGTATGGCAAGGATGGCTAGCACACATAGGTGGCTGATGCCTCTCTCCATGTGGTCTCTCCTCCTGCAGGATGTAGCCCAGCTTATTCACACGTTGATGGAAGGAAAGATAGAAGGGCAAGTCTCAACCTACATGCCTTTTGGAAACCTCAGCTTGTGTCATGTTTGCTAATGACCACTGGCTAATACAAGTCACATGTCCGAACCTAGAGGCAACAGCTAGAAAAATAAATACCACTTTTATTTATGAGTCTCTTCAAATAGGATACTCATGTTTTTTTCTGGTCTACAGTGTAGACACTGGTCTACAGTGTCCTCAAGTGTAAAAAAAAAAAATCAAGTATATGGTTTCCGAGTTGTTGTAATAATTTGAGTAATCTGAAAGAGAATCTAACAGCTCAATGCAGCATTTATTTTAGATATTGCCAACCCAATTTTGATATTGTTCTAAACCATAAGGAAAAGGACACAGTATTCAGCAAGATTTTGAAATGTTGGGCCAATGTAGTTTTTGCCCCAGGGTTTTTATTATATTATATACTGTTGGCAGAATAATGCCCTCCCTCCCCCCATTTCAGGGAACACAAGTGGATTTTTTTTGTTCTGCCTCTGCCCCTCTCCTCCTCACTGAGTGCCTTCAGCCTACAAGGTGTCCCCTTGCCACTCTCCTGAGACATCTCTGGGACCTCCATTGAACAAGGATCATGAAACCAGGCTAGACATCACCCTGTCTCATGACCTCAAGTGATGACTGGATTCAGGGTTGATCGAGGACTCTGCCTTCAGCAACCACATCTTGAAGTGGACAGAGGTTCATCATCCTGAGAGCCATGGCTTGGGCATCTTTTTTTTTTTAAACTTATTTTTTTTAAGAGTGCGGTTTCCTAGATGTTAGAGGGATTTTTACTTCCTTGATTAAGATGATTTTCTAGGTTGTTGCATCTGGGACTTGGTAATGACCTCAGCCTTAAACTCTTTTATTTCTGCTCCCATTTTCAGAGACTTAGGTAGCATGGCAAGTCTGGCCACCCCCTGCCCAGCCCTGAGCCAGGCACCACCACTGTATGAAAACTCTGTCAGAAATTAAACTGGTTTCTCCAAACAGATAAGCAAATAAACAGACAATGTACACTTGGCTTTTTGTTTTTATTTATTTTTTGCCACCTGGTTCAGAGCTATGTGTAAAAGTATGCTAGAGCCATCCATCTACACATGGGACAATAGGGGAAATTGGGCTCATCTGCCTGGGAAGGTGAGCAGGGATTTCAGGATATAAAACTGACTCAGATCTGATTCCAATCAGTGCAGGTGCCTGTGAAGTGAACCATGCAGCTGTTATAAGGTAGGGTTACTGCAGGTGTCCAGGTTATAGTGTCTTTGGGTCACTCAGGTACCCACAGGTAGGGGGAGCTGGTTTCTAGTATGGCTCCAGGATTGGACTAGGGCCTCTTTTGTCTACATCCTAATCCCTAGAATTTATGAACGTGTTAAGTTACATGGCAAAAGGGACTTGGCAGATAATTACACTAAGGATCTTGAGATGGGAAGCTTATCCCAAATTATCCTGTTGGACCAATGTAATCAAAGGTCCTTATAAGTAAATGAACAAGGTAGGCAAAAGAGCCAGTGTGAGAGTCAGAGAGAGATCTGAAGATGTTTACAGCCATTTTTGAAAACAGAGGAAGTGTCCATGAGCTATGGCATACCAGTAGCCTCTAGAAGTTGGGAAAGGCAAGGAAACAGATTCTCCGCTAGAGCTTTCAGAAGACACACAGCCCTGTCAGCACCTTGATTTTATTCTAGGGAAATCCATTTTGGATTTCCAGTCTCCAGAACTGTGAGATAACACATTTGTGTTATGTAAAGCCACTAAATTTGTGGCAATTCATTATAACAGCAATAAGAATCTAATACATATATCATATAGATTATTACATTTTTTGTTACTTATTCTGCCCCAATAAAACTTAAAACATAAATTTCAAAACAAATTAATAAAATGCATTGTCTTTCTGCTAAATATGGTATTCATTCTATGTTCCATTGTTATGTTAAAGGCATTTAATAGATACTATTCACTTACACAACCACTAAATCACCTTCTTTCCCTTGCCATTGAAATCCAATCCTGCTGCTCCTATTATCTCCAATGTCTCAAGAATCCATCCTCTTTTGTCATTCTGAATTTACTTTATCAGTCCCAGTCTCATTATTTCATGTTATGACTATGGTAACAGCTTTCTAAATTGTATTCTCTTGCTTTTATTCCAATTATATTTATTCTAAGCATTGTTGTTATCAGATTTTTCTCCTGTAATTAGTATGATTGCATAATTTCTCTGCTAAAAAAACACCAATGGTTACACACTGCCCACTGAAATAACATTAAATTATTTAGACTGCCAAAGTGCTCCATAATCTGATGCCAAGCTACTTTTCTTAGTTCTTGCTATTTTTCCTTCACATTCCCTGACCACAGATATGATTCCATGCATATCTCACTTTATTTTTTTTTTAATCATTCCCCACTCTCTTGTTTTCTGAGAATGTATTTTCCCATGTCACTATATTCCAAGTTCCTCTTGGCGAAACTCAAATACCATCTCCTTGATGACTTTCCTCCAAACTATCTTCTTCCACCTTTGAATGCCCACAGATTTGTCTTTCTTTATGACAATTACATCACATACTAGATATCTGTCCTTTTGTTGGCACATATTTATTAGCCTTTTTTCCTGGCAATAAAAACTCCAACTTCTTTGAAATCACTATTTCCCCTCTTCATTTACCTCAAGTGGATCTGATTTTATTTTTTAAAAGATTTATTTATTTACTTGAGAGAAAGAGAGTAAGCGGGGGGTGGAGGAGAGGGTAGGGGCGGAGATAGAATCCCAAGCAGAATCTGTTGAGCATAGAGCCTGAAAGGTGGGGCTGGATCTCACTACCCACAGGTTTGAACTAAGACCAGTAAAGTCAGGACTCTTCAGGGATTTCACCCAAGTTTGTCTTTTTTTTTTTTTTTTCCTCTTCCATAAGCAATTTCCTCAGGTATAGAGAATCTAACTGTACACACAAAATAAAGTACCTAATATTTCATTTACTTAGGAAGATAGATGGTTTCATCCAAGAGACTAAACATCTTGAAGTTAAGGTTTATTTTTTTCATTAAGGATTATATATAATATGTATTTGTATCATATCACCATGCTTATAATGGAATTATATGTATTCAGTGAATTAAAGGACAACTCTATCAATAAAGAGGACTTCTGGGGTGCATGGGTGCCTCAGTCGGTTAAATGACCTACCCATGATTTTGGCTCAGGGCATGATCTCAGGGCTGTAAGGTTGAGCCCTGCTGGGTTGTACATTCAGCATGGAGTGTGCTTGAGATTCCCTCTGTCCCTCTCTCTGCTCAGGCGTGCTCTCTCTCTCTCTCTCAAATAAATAAATGAAATCTTAAAAAAAGAAGTAAAATAAAGAGGACTTCCTTTCAGTTAGAAAGTGTATAGGTTAAGGGTATTAGAATCACAGATTGAAAAATAGTGTTTCCCTCTCTGAAGATAGAAAAGTAGTAAACCATCCAACAGATTTAAATTATTTCCTGCTTTTAAAGATCTTCAGAGAAAGATTATATATTAATATCCTCTTACTAAGCATAATATCCCTAGGAGGTCATTTCAATGTGCAAATTTTACTATCTATAAATTCATTCTAGAATATCTCATTTATAGCCCTTGTGCTACCATTTTAGATTATTTTTCAATTAATTTACCATTATAAAATGTGATTACTAAGCTACTGTTTCCTAGCTCCATATCCACTCCTTCATATTGTGCTTTGTGAGTCTGTCCTGAGACTCTAAATTATATTTCTCCTTTGCCAGCTGGCTTCCTTTTAAATCCAGCCAATATGAGATATTAGATAAATGGGTCAATGGGGGACATTAGACTGGAAGATGAGGAAAGAGACAGAATCTTCTCCCTCTCTCCATGCTCTTCTGGTCAGCACCACCAAAGCAGCATTGTAATAGGAATCTGTTTGTTCAAGCTGCTTATCAGATCATGGTACTTGGCCAAATGTACTGTACACACATACATAGTATTAGTCTAGGGCTGCGTGGCTTAAACAAGAGAAATTTATTTTCTCACAATTCTAGAAACTGAAACTCCAAGATCAAGGTGCTGGTCAGATTGCTTCCTGGTGAGACCTCTCTTCCTGGCTTTCAGAATGACACTTTCTTGGTACGTCCTGGCATAGCCTCTTCTCTGTATATCCACTGTCCTGGTGTTTCTTTCTCCTATGAGGAGAAAGTCCTATTGGATTAAGGTTCCACTCTATAAACCTCGTTTGACTTTAATTACCTCCCTAAAAGCCTTATTTCTAAAGAATCACATCGGGATTAGAGCTTCAACATATAAATTTTGGGTAAACATAATTTAGTCCACAATATACATATGAAATAAAGAGATACACAGTATGTGTGGGTATTTTTTTACTAGAATTTTCTATGTGTGTATTCTGCAGAGAAATAAAACAGCGGGAAAATATTTTACAGTCAGATGTTAAAAATTATCCTGCTTCCAGATTCAGAATTTTGTCACATATTAGGCTCTCAACTGGTGAAACTATTCCAGGTTAGCTTTCTGGATAAGGAATTAATGGATCTGAGATAAGGCACCTTTCTGAACTAATTTGGTTTTATGTATTTCCCTTGTTGTTTGTGGGTTTTGTTTTTGTGATATTGTCACCTTTGAAGATGACTCCTAAGTAGTGGCTGCAGTTCCTCAAAGATATGAGTCCCTTTTAATAAGATGTTTTAACTATACTAACAAACTAATTATACTCTATGCTACAGAACAAAATTGACTTTAACAGTACCCAACAAATTGCTGCATTATGTGACTTCCTACCTAATCCAAATATATTAATCTGCAAGGGTGAAATCAGTTTCTAAAATAGCCTAGTATAATTTGGGAGTAGGCTGGCATTAGAATAATTTCTCTAAATACATTGAATTTCACCTATATTTTTATTCTTTGTTCATAAAGTTTATTTATGAAAAACATCATATAGAAAACACTAATAGCCTTCCCATTTTACAGATAGAAAATTGGAATTGTGAGGAAATAAAATGTTTGCCTTAATTCTTAATCTTGCAAAATGATATTAAAATTAAATAATAAATGTAGATGTCCTAATTCTTATTTAATTTCCATTGTGCCAGGCTCTCTCTTTGCTTGTATATTATAATAAACTGACCCACAACGACTGGCTCAGGGAAGTTATTCTAGAAAATTTTAATATCCACAAAGAAAATTAATATTTTTTTATCCCACTAGGAGGATTTGAAAGTGAAAAGACTTAGGCATGTATTGAACTAGTCACCTGAAGGCCAAATTGAAAATGACGGAAGTGACTATCCAGTACATATGTTTATTTACTCAACACCCTCCATTTTAAATCTTGTTAAATACACAAGCTCTGCTGATGGTAACTGCCTTTATTATTAAACTTTTGTTTCCTTTAAAAATAAGCTTTCACTATCTTAAAAATAGCTTATTTAGATAGTAAAAGCTTATTTAAAAATAAGCTTTTACTATCTAAAGAGCAGTAAATATGATTGAGATAAGTGGAATATTTTTAAGAATCAAAGTTGCATTTCATAAACTGTGGACCCTGGAAAATTGATCCTCTATAGTGACCTTACTATATCCGGTAGTCCTGTCTCTCTTAAATAAGTTTTAGGCGATTACTCATAAGCAGCTTGAGAATGTGGGGATAATTGTGTGATATACAAGTCGAAAATATCAGACTTGTTCACATAAAGTTGTTGAGCAAAGCTGGATTTAAAGCAGATGAAAGAAGGTTACCAGGATGGGAAGAGGTAACATTAGAACAGATGGGAAGGAGACTGGACAGAAATGTAGGGATGGCTTATTGGAGTTGGAAAAGCGACAGGATTTTCCTAGCCTTTAGGTAGAGCCACTAATGCCATTGTCAAGTATGTGAGAAGCAGCTGCCCCAGAGCAGCTTTACAGGAGAGGCAAGTGTTCTGCAACAGTTTATCAAGTACGTTCCCCTACTTACCTACTGAAGCTCAGAAAAAGAAAGGAAAAACTACTGCCAGGTATCTAGCTTCGTACTAACTGGAAAAAAAATTACAGCAAAAGTAATATAATGGAAATATAAGTTAGATTGGGAAAAATGTGGAACCTTTTAAAAAATAAACTATTTTAATTTAATTAATTAATGAAAAGAAATTGAAGGCCATGGAGGGTCTACTGCATTTCTCCAATAAGAATTTCTTGTAAAGCATTTCCAAGTCAGGTTCCAATTCAAAATGATGATGTAAGCAGATCCTGAACTCATCTTCCCTCAGGAACACACTGAATCTACAGCTACATATGGAAACACTGCCTATGAAAAACAAAACTGAGTAACACCTACCCAATTCCACACTGGAGTGGGTAGAAGAGGCTGAGGCACAGCCTCACCACACAGTCTACCCCTAAGCCCAGCTACCCACAAATGGATGGAACTCAAAACCCTGAGGTTTTCCCTGAGGAGCAAAGGGCTTGCACTTCATAAGACCTGCACCTGAGAGATGAGCCTTCAAAATATGTAGCTTTGAAAGCCAATGGGACTTGCATCCATGAGATCAAGCTACAGCCAACTCAGAAACAATTAAAAGGTTCCTGCACAGGGACTCATCTGACCCAGAGCCTAGTGTAGAGTCAGATGACTAAAAAGCACCCAGACTTTCTGCAAAAGAGGCTCACTTCATCTTCTTACAGCCTGAGAGGCAGACATCTAACTTAACACACATCCAGGGGCCTGCTGAAATAGTCTCTGGGGATAGATTGTGCACACTATCTTTGTGTCCTCCTTCTGCCTCCCTTCAGCTCACCTGTGTCTCCCAGAAAGGACATACACAGTAGACAAATGAATGTATGAAAATATACTCAACACCAGTTGTCATTAGGGAATTTCAAGTTAAAATGATGTTTTACATCATTGCATACATAATAGAATGACTAAAACACAAAATTTTTTTACGATTTTATTTATTTATTTATTGGATTGAGAGAGAGAGAAAGAGAAAGAGAGAGGAGAAGAAGGAGAGGGAGCAGCAGGCAGAGGGAGAAGCAGACTTACTCCTAAATAGGGAGCCCAATGCAGGATTCGATCCCAGGGCCCTGGGAACATGATGCTCAACTGACTGAGCCACCCAAGCATACCTAAAATCCAAAAATTTGACAATGTTAATTGCTGGTGAGGCTATGGCACAACAGAAACTCATATTCATTGTGGTCGGAAGGCAAAATGGTACAGTTACTTTGGAAGACAGCAGATTCTTACAGACCTAAACATAGTTTTACTATATGCTGCTAGGTATTTACCCAAATGATTTAAATACTTATTTCCACACAAAAATCTGCATGTAGATGTTTGTAAAGCCACCTTTTTTCATAATGGCCAGAAATTGAGAGTGTCCAAGATGTCCTTCAATGTGTGAGTGTATAAACAAAGTACAGTACTTTGTACGGTAGCATAATGATGGATACATGACACTACACACTTATCAAAACCCACACAAGTTTGCAGCACACACAAAAAATGAATCCTACCATATGCAAATTGTTAAGAACATGTTCTGGATGTTGGAGAATTCTAGAATGTAACACAGAATGCAAGAAATGCAAGAAAACGATCTAACTGTATTACAAATATATGAAACAACCTCATTTAAGAGAATGAGGGTTGGTGACAGAAAGTTGTTGATCTAATTTTCTAAATGAACTGAATGAGTAAGACCAAAGTAAGATAAACTGTATGTAAGCATGTACTCCTATTGATAAACTATGATTCAGGAGACTAGAGGGTAACAATTCTAATATTGCTACATGTTTACTGAAATTTTTTTGTAAAGATTTTATTTATTTATTAGACAGAGATTACAAATAGGCAGAGAGGCAGGCAGAGAGAGAGGAGGAAGCAGGCTCCCAGCTGAGCAGAGAGCCCGACGCGGGGCTGGGTCCCAGGACCCTGAGATCATGACCTCAGCTGAAGGCAGAGGTTTTAAACCACTGAGCCACCCAGGCGCCCCTGCTTGCTGAAATTTATCAATTAGCAACTAATATTTAGAATATCGAGGACACTTAAATGACATTAAGATCTTCCAGAAGGAAAAGAATCAATTCCCACAGAACTAATAAAGCAGAATGGCACTGGATTTCTCTAGCTGCAACATTAGAAATTAGAAGTTGATGAAACAATGCTTTTTTGATTCTGAAAGCAAAGGATTCCCAAACTAGGATTATATAAATAACAATGCTGTCATTTATTCACAAGCATATAATGAGTATTTTCTTAGACACGCAATTTCTCAAAAAATTATTTTCCCTGAATCCTCTGTCAGAAATCATGATCACTCCATCAAAACAAGAAAGAAACTGAATGAAGTGGAAGGCACTGGCTGCGGGACACAAGGGCTGTGACCCATGACAGAGATGAAGAAAATTCCATAATGACATTTGTGCAACAAACTCAAAGATCATCTACACGAGACCAAATCAAGAGGACAGAGGGTTTCAGGAGAAATAACTTTTTTTTTTTAAAGATTTTATTTTATTTATTTGACAGAGAGATCACAAGCAGGCAGAGAGGCAGGCAGAGAGAGAGGAGGAAGCAGGCTGTCTGCAGAGCGGAGACCCCGATGTGGGGCTCGATCCCAGGACCTGAGATCATGACCCCAGCCAAAGGGAGTGGCTTTAAGCCACTGAGCCACTCAGGTGCCCCAGGAGAAATAGCTTTAAGATAAAAAAAAGATGAATTTTATTAATTTTCAAATTTGTTAGCACACATGAAAAGGTGATATGCCTTATGGCAGAGAGTTTGGTGATGAATTAATAATAGAGAAAATGAAGAACTGAGCAAATTAAAAAAAGAGATAATTATTACTCCTAGGATATCAAAAGTATAAAAGAAATGAAATCATCACATACTTGTTGGTTCAGCTGTGAATAATACTTACATAGTCTTAATGAGGTAAACAGAATTGTGCTCTCAACAAAATTATGATATAAAACTCATCAAGGAAATGAAAAAAAAAATAGATATATTTGGGAGGGTAATATAAAAGAACTACATCCCCGTCTTCCACACAGGGAAATTATAGATACTATCTAAAACTGAAAAATAATATCAAACATCATTGTAAACATGATAGAAATTTATTATTTTTTTATTATTTTTGTGTGTGTCTGAATAAAGCAATAGAAGTTTATTAAGTGAAGATAGAGAAAAGCTCTTAAGAGTGAGAGGGGTCCCAACAGGGTGGCCAATGAGGGCCTATCATGTTGGTCTTTTATAGAAAGCTAGCCAGGGAACTTCAATCCTTTCAACATCTCTACTGATAACACCTTCAATGGCTTACTTCCTTTTTAGGGTCTGGTTATTCTTTATCTTTAGGTGATTATCATAAAAACACCCATTCCACAGGTCTCACCCCACACGCCTAGGTGGTCCTCCACCCCACTTGCCTAGCTTGATAGAAATTTAAAGGCATATGTTTAGGGAAGTGTTTTCAGATAAACAGTGAAACTCAGAATGGAAGGGATGGAGCAGGCATCTGGATCTTGGGCTCTAATTCTGTGCAGATTATCTATACTAGGAATATATAAGACTGTCATAAAAAATGTGAATAAAGTTGAACATGTTGAGGTTCAATTAGTCTAGAATTGTGTAATCTTTAGAGAACAGATGTAAATTCAAGGAGATTTTAATGTAATTAGGAAATGAGCTCCTTATATTAATCAGCAAGATATAGTTTCAAAAATGAAAATGATATATTTTTATCACCTTATATCACTAAGAAAAAAGTTGGTGGAAGATTTCTTTACTGGGTAGAAGAGTACACCATTACTTAAAGCATGAGAACATGGTTTAGCATCAGCTGTTAAAGAAATAGTTGTAAAAAAATAAACTCCCATAATATGGGAGAATACAGATCACAAGATTTGTAGCATATGATTCTAAATTAGCATAAGTGATTTTCTTTTTTTTTTTTTTTTTCTTCAAAAGTTGAAGTAGGGGGCGCCTGGGTGGCTCAGTGGGTTAAGCCTCTGCCTCTGGCTCAGGTCATGATCCCAGGGTCCTGGGATCAAGCCCCGCATCGGGCTCTCTGCTCAGCAGGGAGCCTGCTTCCTCCTCTCTCTGCCTGCCTCTCTGCCTACTTGTGATCTCTGCCAAATAAATAAAATCTTTTAAAAAAAAAGTTGAAGTAGAAGAGAAGTGCAAGTAAAATGAAAACTAGAGTTGTTTTTTTTTTTTTTTTTTGCTTTCATTACTAAACTGAAGAAGTACATGTCTGGGTGGGAGAAGTCTAAGTTCTGACCTCAAAATATAACAAAATCACATTTTAAAAGCTCCTTTTGTCTCCTAAAACCTAATACAAAAATTTCAGCCTACTTGCATTTCCATTATCCTCCAACACAGTATACGACAATCAGAAATAAGTGCTATTTAAGATAATTATATTTGAAAGCTAAGGAGGAGGTAGAAGTAATTAATCATAGCTTCAAGGAACCATGAAGATATGTGAGCCAGCAAAGTATCCAGAGAGAAATGATATTTAATGTATTAATATGTAGCCATGCATATATTTGTGAAATCATCTATATGTCCTCTGTACACCACCTTTTCAATTATGAAATTACTTTTAGGAAGGAGTATCCATACATACTCCAACACTCTATATAACTTCCTATGCTGTCTCTAACAACAACCAAAAAACATAAGTTACATTAAATAATCTCTTTAATTGTATAAGTAAACATAGACTTTTTTTCCCAAAAATATCCAGGATTCAAATTTTGTCTTGTAAAATACCACTAAACATGTGCAATTTTATTATTCACTGTCAGAGTGAAATAATTTTGCTGTTTTGAAGTTTATGGCACAATTATGGCCCAGATGGCTTCTATTCTGATTTCTGAACTGTCAAATGTCATTTCTCTAAAATTCAACCTTTCAAATATCTATATGATATGGGTTTTTTTTTTTTTAACAAATGGAAATGAAGATTTAAATGTATGGTATGTTTCCTCTTCACGGCAAGATTTCTCTTCTTATCTGTAGTTATCCAGAGGCACAGAGGGAGACGAAGGGAGTCAAAAATCTAAGGCAGGGGACCTTGGGTGGTTCAGTTCCTTAAGCGATTAAGCGTCCCACTCTTGGCTTTGGCTCAGGTCATGATCTCAGAGCCTGGGAATGGAGCCCTGTGTAGGGTTCCTCACTCAATGCAGAACGTGCTTGTCCCTCTCCCTCCTCCTCTCGTCTTGCCCCCACTCACACTCTCTGTCTCTCTCTCTCTCTCTCTCAAATAAATAAAATCTTTTTAAAAAAAAATTTTTTTTTAAATCTAATGCACTTAACCACTTTTAGTTTAGTCAGAGGACTTCCACATTCATTAAAACAAACGTTTCATTATATTGCTTCTTTTATCTGAAATATCATTCTCATTCACACACTTTCCAATTCCTGACCACTTCATTACTTAACAATTCTTTTTATGAACCCCCTCCTGAGATCCTTCCTTGCTTTTTCTCAGTGGTTGGTTAATGTGTTTGTATTTTAATTTGTATGTTTGTACTCATGTCAATGATGGACTGGGTGTTCTTGGAGGACACGTATTGCATGGAGCACTGGGTGTGGTGCATAAACAATGAATGGTGGAACACTGAAAAGAAATAAAATAAAATGAAAAAAAAAAAAAGAGAGAGACTAAGAAAACCTTTCTGATCACCTCCACACCCACAGTGCCTAGCAACAAAGCCGTCAAATCTTTCTTATTCAATTAAATATTTGCCAATAGAATGAGTAAGTTAAAAAATTACAAATATTACAGGGGTCTATTCATGCCATTTCCCCACTTTATCTGTTGGGTTATGGTGTTGTTCTTACTGTTTGTATGAGCTCATACTAGACACTACTCAGAAGGATTTTTTGCAAATATTTAGGAAGTAGCATATTATTTCTGTCCACAAAGTTTTAATGAGTATTTATGACTTGCAAGAGTTTAGTTTTAAGCACTAAAATGAGTAGCATTTGTGTCACAGCCATTGGTGCTGTAGACGAGTAGGGGAATCATGGTATTGAGCACATTAATTCCCCTAACTGAAAGGTATTGCTTTCTCCCACTGATTTTTGTAGTTTTCCTTGTACAGTTTTTCCTGTTTTCCTGTTCTCCTTCCTCTGTCTTTTTTCAGTCATGTCTGTCATCAGTACTTATCTCTATCACTAGTAGTCATGGTTAAGACTTTTTAAATGGCAACATGAGCTTCATAAAATAGTGTTAGAGTATCTTGTAGGAATATTTAGTGAACTGTAGCAAGAATATAGTATACATGGCACCTGGGTGGTTCAGTGTGTTAAAGCCTCTGCCTTCAGCTTAGGTCATGATCCCAGGGTCCTGGGATTGAGCCCCACATAGGACTTTCTGCTTAGTGGGGAGCCTGCTTTCTCCTCTCTCTCTCTCTGCCTGCCTCTCTGCCTACTTGTGATCTCTGTCTGTCAAATAAATAAATAAAATCTTTTTAAAAAAGGATATAGTATTCAGTTGCAGATATCTCATGGTAAACCCTTGACACATTCAATTTCATATTAAGCTCAAGGTTCTTCTGAATGAACTATAGGTCCTCTTATATTTATATTTGAGCACTTTGACTGCCCCTCATTTATTCTGTAGAATTTATATTTTGTAAGAACTTTAGAATAAAATAAATACCCATTGGTTGTTATCTTTTCCTCATGAAAATACAAACCCACAGTGGAATGATGCCTTCAGTTTTATTATTTTATATTTACAAAAATTATTTTAAATAAAGCTGCAACAATTTTAGCCACATCCATATAAGGAAAATCAATCCAGAGCGAATGAAAATATGCTCCAACTTTCATCCCCACTCCATTTTATCTTCCTATAGAGAGAGACTCAATGAGCTGCAAAGAAGTAAATAAATGGGATTAGCATCAATGCTTTCCCAGCAAGTGACTGCTTCTCTGATGCAATTCTATTTCACTTACTGTCTCCACTAGGCTGTAGAATACAGTGTTTTTTACATAGTTCCATGCAGCCTGGAGTTCACCAACATCTGTTGTTTTCAGGAGATGTACCCAAACATTAACACAGAGTTCAAAGATATGAACATCTTAAATGTCACTGTCATTGCAAAGAGGCTGCCACTATAGTTTACTCTTAGTAGTTTGTCCTTTCTTTGTCAACTGTAATAGTAGGGACATTTAAGTAGACATTTGATACTGAGGACTGAGAGCTATTGGTAACTGGGCCATTAATGAGGCTACTCATTAGCTATTTCATCCTATTTCGAGGCCAACTATTACTAAAAATTAGGGATATTTCAAACCAGGAAACCAAGGGCTCTCTTACACAGCCACCACTTCTTTCCCACTTATTTGCACTGTGAAGCTAATAGGCTCCGCAAGTATCAAGGATATTTACGAGAGCCCTATTGGTCTGATATATATGAAAGAAGCAAGAATCATTCCTCACAGGCAATTTGCTGTGACTATAAATCGTCTTTCACTGGCAGGTAGGTCACTTTTTGGTTTTCGTTCCATCCTGCTTTGGTCTTCTGGCCGCGGGGCTAGACTGGGTAGAGTTACCAGTGGTTTTCTCATTTAGCACACGTGGAACAGCTACTCTCACACTTAGCACAGCCTCTCACACTGCCTTGTCCATCATTGGCACACATATGTGTAATGCCCCCATTACATTTCAAGCTCCTTTACAGACAGAGATCACATCTACTTCATCTTCGTGTTCACTTCACCAGAGCCTTGGAAAATTATTCATGTATGGTATACATTGAATGCCTATGCATTATAAGCAATACTAAATAGGGCCTAGCTAGATGTCCCCAAAGTAATCAACTCTATTAAAGTATTACCCCCACTTAATTCTACAGTTCCCTTAACATATCTCTGCTTTGAACATTGTGTCACAATTATGATGTTCTTTAAAATGCTGTTAATATGACTTGTATTAATTCTGTCTCTTTAGCTATGTTGGCAAGAGCTACATGTTTTCCTGTGATGCTTTTAAATGAGCCCTGAGGCTAAAATGTAATTGGCAGATCCAATAAAAGGCTTAACCATTGTTAAGTTGCATCGCCATGACACAGAGAGAGAGGCTCTCATTTAGGACTTCCTGGCGCACACAGATAGCCTCCTCACATGTGATTTCTTACGGTTCAAGATGGTAATGCATCCCTAAACGGAAATCAAATTGTAAATTCAATTCATATTAAAAATACCAGGAAGTGAAAGCCAAGGCACAGAATTAGTGAGGCAGATGTAACACAAATATAAAATATAAGTAATTTCGTTGTCAGCCTGATCTTCACACTTTTTAATCTATGTTTATCCTTCTTATTCCAGTTAAGAACATTTGAAAATAATTTAAGCAACAGAGAAAGATTTTATGCTAAGCAATAATAAAGGCAAGAAGAGGATCCAGAGGAGATATGACGACTAAGTGTAATATGATATTCTGGATGGAATCCTGGAACAGAAAAAGGACACTAGGTAAAAACGAAGAAATCTGAATAACATATGGACTATCAGATGTTTTTAAATGAAGACAAGAACTTCCTGAATCAAACGTCACACCTCACCTTACAAATCTGTATTACAAATCACTAAGATGTTGTTAAATGCCACTTCAGTTTTTAGTAAAACTATTCCAATGATAGGATGAAAAAGGGCGAGCTCTCCTTTCTGTTATAGATGATGGAAATTTTTATAAAAATATATGTATCCCTGAAATATATATAGCCTCCTTGCCTACTTTTACAACCATTAACCTATCATTCCAATGAGTTACAGTGCAGACTTTATGGTATGAATTATTCCATTGCTTATTACTTATCATTAGCTTAGGAAGTAAGACAATGTTTTAATACTTGCCAAAGCTCTGTCATATATGGAACATCCATTTCTCAAAGAAGAATAGTGCCAAGGCACATAGTCTACGCTTCTCTGTCTCACCACTTCTATGATATGTTCTTTTTCATTTCCTTTAAAAAAATATTTGGCTGGTCCACTCAACCCTAAAACTTACTCTTCATGTATAGTTTCTCCAGATTTTGGATTCTCAATGTACAAGAAGATTAGAAACACATTTCTAGAGTGGGAGAAAAAAGAATCTCTTATTATTATTATTTATAGATCTACTAGAATCTCTAGTTTTAGAACTGCACAGATCATACTTTGTATTAAGAAACCAGGCGGAACTATAGATTTATTCATCTCAGTTTCGAAATATTTAGACTCCTCCTCTTCCACAACGTCAACACCTTTAGCACCCTTCTCCTCAGCCCTCTGAGATTAAGTGGACATCTCCAGAAAAAAAGAGCATGTGGGCAACATGAGCTCTGGTCTAGGAGGCCAAATACCTGGTTTCTAAACAAAACTGGACTAGAATCGGCTGTTTATTCTTGGGCCAGTTCTGTGCCCAGGTACCACTTTCATCACTGACCAGTTGAACCCAGTCCCTTCTAAGTCTAACACTCGATGGATCTGAGGTGGAGAAAGCAAACAGAAATAGGACTGTTGGCAGAAATGCTTGGCTTACCTAGCTGGTCTCTCCTGAAGTGCAGGTTAGTCAAGCCCCTCAAAAGGCCTCTGTCAGCACTCAGCACAACCACCCAGAGAGCCTCTCCTCATGCCCCCACCAGAAATACCCTCCCCCTTTCTGATCTCAGGGAGTGTGCCAGTCGTTTTATAATCACTTTTATGGTTTCTGCCTTTGATTATAAGTGTTTATGCATACCTCATCTTGAAGCATGTATTAAAGGAGGAATAAATACGTTAATATATGAGACAGTATTATGTTAATCTTATTTGGGTATAGTACGTAAATCAAAATTAGAATGCATCTGGCTATATCTTCCATGCCCAAGAAAATTAAAAGGTTGAATAAATTGTTTGAAAAGCATTACAAAGTCTTTTCACACAGCATAGAAGAAAACATTAGTATCCAAGCAACCCAGATAAAATGCTTTTTAGTCTAGCAAGCTTAAAGCAAAAAAAAGATGAGATGTATGCTTTAAGAGAAAAATTACTAATAATTATACCCCTCTTTTAGATAAGCAGAACTAATTCCCAGCCTTCAGTCTATCACTCAAACATTTATTGAAGTTCTGGGAAGGAGTCGAAACTATATACAACATAGCTCCTTCATTTAAGACACTTCTCAACTGATAAAGAAGATAAAACAAAGACAAATAGTTATTTAAATGAGCGCAGAGCAGATCAAGTGCCAGAGTAGTGGCTTGGCTCGAAGTTGTATGCCTTTCCAAGGACAGAGGCCCGCTTTAAACTCAGCCTGGGGCAAGTAACCAGAAAAGGCTTCCTAATAGATGAATAACTTGAATCTTCCCTTGAGTAGATAATAAGTGGGGCTTGACTGAGGTAAGAGGAGTGAGTGAGTGAGTGTGTATGTGTGTGCATATACACATGCTGTTTTGCTTTCTTTGCTGTAAATATTCTGTTTGTACCTTGAATCCAGGATTAGGTTGCTTTCTTTTGGAAGAAAGAACTGATTGGACTAAAACAGAGGTTTCCCTAATGTTTCAAATTGAGTTCAGCTGGACAATGGGGATCCAATGTTCAAAATCAGAGGGTCTAGAAGAAAGTTAGAGTATTTACTCCTCTGGATCCCGTATTGAATGATTATCTTAGGCATGCTGTGTCCATAAACAAAAGTCACGACTATTTTTAAGATCATCCTCTTCATACAACTCTTTGTTTCCAAATTCTAATCAATACCCTATCTTCCTTCAAGACCTAAGATTAGTAATAACTATACTCTTACTAACCTTAGTAGCTAGCTTATTATCCTTTGCATATTCTCTGTAGCCTGCCCAAATCTTTGTAACTGGGTCTTAAATAAAATAATACTTGAGTTATTCTAATATGAGCACTCCATTAGTTTTGTCCTGGAACACTGTGTTATACCTATGGCCCTGTGATGAGTAGCTGGGAGATAGGGAAGTGTGTACACATGAAAGGATGATCAGAATATAGAAACTCTGGTGAGTGCTGTGAAATGTGTAAGCCTGATGATTCACAGACCTGTACCCCTGGGGCAAATGATACATTGTATGTTAATAAAAATTAAATTAAAAAAAAAAGAATGTAGAGACTCTACATATTGGGGAAATCAGAAGATGTTAACTTAGAGAAGGTAGAAGAACACGACAAGTTCATCTCAAAAATTAAATGACAGAATACTCAAGAATATCCTTGAACACAGATGAACATGAGAATGAACCTTAGGTAAGTTCCTACATTTTTATACCTCTTTCTCTCTTTCCTGAGCTCCAGGTCCCTCACGTGCACACTATGTGGCTAAGCCTTCTCAGGCATTTGTCTCCTGCTCATCTTATTCTAAGATGTTCATACTTGAAGAGTTTTCTAAAACAAGGTTATTAATCTGGGGACTCAGATGTCATGAAGTCAACTAAAATTATAAATGAAAAATGTGTGTAAATGTGTACTTGTAAATTTTTCTTGTGAAGGAGAATCATTGGCTTTTATCAGATTTTCTCCTTCCTGCCACACATGTTGTTTTAATATGAATGGTTTGCTGACTTCAGATACTAAGCACATAAAGGTGTCTAGTGGCACATTTAATATGGTGGGTATATAGTGCACATATTTTGTAGTACTGGTCTACAGAACATTCGATTCTACTATAGTGTTCTTGAGTCAAAATATCTGATCATGCATCTAATTAGCTGGGAGAAATATAGAAGGGAGAGAGTAGGGGGAAAATATTTTCTCAACCTTTTGATCCTAAACTGTCTCAGGTATAAAAGAAGAACAACAAAAAAATGTTTACAGCAGAGGATTATTATGGGTGAAAAGTGAGAGACTGTTCATGAAAACTTGTAAACTCTAAAAGAATAGCACTCATTAAGGAGTATTTTTGTTTTAAATGGTACTCTTGCCCTTTAGTTCAGATAACCTTTAATGGTGGGTTCAAGCACCAATGTATTGTATATTTTAGTAAATTATTTCACAACATATCAAAAAGTTTCTGCTAACTGATCCTGAAACTAAAGGTCTTCTGAAATTCTGAAATTTCTACACAATTAACTGTGGTAATATCATGTTATTGAATTTGGAAGTATTAAAATTTGGTCTTAACATCTCTGAACATGTTTTGCCAATAACAATATGTATTAAGTCATATATTGTCACTTTTTCACTTATTTTATGAAAGTTTTTGAAGTAATTAAAAACACCATTTGTTTTATTATTTTTTTAAAAACTGCATTTATCTTAGTGCCTTGAATCAATTCATTATTGTGAATCTGAGATACAACTGTGATCATGAAGAATTAAAAATTTTTCAAATTCAACTTCTGACCTTTGTTATTATGTGATTTTGAACAATTTGCTAAATTTCTTTCAGTTTCTTCAACTAAATTTTGGATATTAATGTTCACCTCATACAAAGAACACAGATAATTCTGTGGATCTTCTTTATGTTTTTTTTTACACCTCTCTCCTGTGAAGAACTGCCTATGGGACTGCTTTGCCAGACTAAAGACATGGCAAACCTGGGAATTTACCTTCTCTAGAAGATCTTTAAACAATGGCTGACCAATGCCAGCTCCTTCCCATACAACCGGGATACACTCTGAGGCATAACCTTCTTTACAGACTTCTGTATGATCAGGCTTATGCTGTCCTTCCTAGAGTTTTGCCAAAATTACATTCGGGTTGCCCTCCTTCTATTTCTCCTCCCTCTGTCCTGCTTCCCCCCATTCCCTTTCGTAGATTCACCTAGGAGCCCTTTCTCATTAAGTCACTGCATGAGGATACTCATTCAGGGTCTCTTCCTGGAAACCTGAGCAAGTCACAGTGTCCAGAATATTGTGCAGAATTGACAAACATGGGCTACTATATCATATTCACATTAATTTAATTAGCTCTAAAAATAAAACAACTTCCAAATGTGCATATTTTATGTTCACCAAATAACTCTTGGAGAACATAGATTACTATATTTTAGAATCATCTAACGGCATTCACCTAAGGCCAGATACATATTTAATAAAAATGTCAGTTCTTTGACAGGAAGGAAGGGATATATGGAATGTATCTTAACGAAATAGATGCTAAATACCATGTCTTTGATAATCCTTATAAAAATTCTCTAGCATCTGGTGAAATTTAAGTGAGTCTTCCTCTGTAAATTAATATAATTATCTTCTTAATTTTGCCTACAGATTAATCAGATAGTCAAAGTTTGGGCTACATTTCTATTCAGAAAACAAAACCACAAATAACCCACATGTAGTTAAAGATATAGAGCAAAATATTGTTTGAGAGTTGAGTAAAAAGGCTATGAATCAGGATTCCTTAGTTCTGTTCCATCTGTTGACTTCATATGCTCTTAAGCCTATTGCTTAATCAAATTTGGCCAATATTTTATAAGATGAACTCTTCCCTTTATTTCACAGGATAAACAAATTTCAAATAATAATAAATTGATTAAATTTCTCTATTAACAAATGTCACATAAGCTTCAATATGAATCATGATTTATGGATAATTAAATACGTTTACAGATTACATTATTGTGAAGAACTACAAATTTTATCTGATTTATTCTGATGAGAAAGGTTGAGACTTGAATTGACCAGGGACGACCATAGGTTCTGAATTAAGAAGCAAGGATCTTGGGTCATAAGAGCTTTATGTTTTCCTATGCAGCTTAGCAGTAGGAAATATTGAAAGCCTCTTTTAGGGGTGCCTGGGTGGCCCAGTGGGTTAAAGCCTCTGCCCTTGGCTCAGGTCATGACCCCAGGGTCCTGGGATGGAGCCCCGCATCGGGCTCTCTGCTCAGCAGGGAGCCTGCTTCTCCCTCTCTCTCTGCTTGCCTCTCTGCCTACTTGTGATCTCTGTCTGTCAAATAAATAAATAAAATCTTAAAAAAAAAAAAGAAAGCCTCTTTTCGCCAGCATTTTTAAAATCTACTAAACAAGTCCACTCAGTTAAAATTTGCATTCCAATTTGGCTTAGAAGTTGTGCTTTTTTCTTTCCACCTTATTGATATTTATCTGGCTTGTTAATACTGGACATGACGTCAAGTTGCCAAGGAAAAGCACCTTGGAAACCCAAAAGCACTCATGAGCTCCATGTTTCTACAAATTATATAACTAAGAGCTCAAAGACCATAAGGAAAATCTCCTAGAAGAAACTTTAAAGAAGCCAAACCACCAACAGGATTCCTCCTTCTGTCCCTATTGTTAAGTTACTGCATTTATTCTATGTGAACCAGTGTGAAAAACCTTACCTGAAATAACATTGAATTCATGAAGTAGGTAAACTTATTATTCCCATTTTCTGAGTTTAACTTGCCCAATAAGTAGTTGAGGTAGAATCAAGTCTAGCAATCAAAGTCCACAGTTTATGCTCTTATCCATTATAATATTCTGGTATGAAAAGAGAAAGAAGTATAATGTTCCAATGGAAAGAAGGGTTTTTGACTTACATTAATGTTGGTCAAAGTTAGAGCAACCATCACCTTGCTCTCATATGTATGCATCATGACTTTAATAAAGTAACTTTCAAACCTTAAATGTTCATTCTTCCCTACGTCATAACAAGTCTGTAGAAGGTAGGTGCTGAAAGTGGAGTTCTTGAAACTTGTAATAGATTTCACATAGTTTCTTTCCTTTTAAAAATGTGACTTACTGGGGCACCTGGGTGGCTCAGTTGGTTAAGTGGCTGCCTTTGGCTCAGATCATGATCCCAGAGTCCTGGGATCGAGCCCCACATCGGGCTCCTTGCTCAGCGGAGAGCCTGTTTCTCTCTCTTCCTCTGCCTGCCGCTCTGCCTACTTGTGGTCTCTATCTCTCTAATAAGTAAATAAAATCTTTAAAAAAAAATGTGACTTATTCTGCTATCATGAATGCTTTGTCAAAATTTCAATGGTTATATGACCTAAACATTTTCCTGAATGATCTAATGTTTTAAAAACCACATGAACTCTTACTGGATTCCCAAAGGAGCTGCAAATGCAAATATCATATTTCCATGGCACTGCATGCCTGCTGGGATGGAGTTTCAGTCAGTTCTTTTTCTCATGTGTTGTTCTTTGGGATTTTTTTTTGTTCTGTTTTGTTATACTTATATTTTTATGAAATAAACTACTAAAAGATTTCTAAGAGATATAAAAAGAATTGCACAGGAAACCAAGATGTGGCCTGGAAGGAAAGGAAAAAAAATGAAATATCAGACTAATGCATCTTGAAACATAATATTCCAGATAAACAGACATGACCTAATCTGAGGTCATGGGCGGAACAGGCATGAGGAGCCGTGGAAGGTAAATTTGTCCTGCATGAGGGGATTCTGAACAAGTGAGTTGGATTCAATACCAGGCCTAGTTTGTCCCCAGAGAAGGTTGGGTTACACACAATACAAACTCCTCCTGCTCTAGCCACCCTGGCCCTATGGGGATATTGTTTGTGTGTATAAATGAAAGGAGCTGTTTCAGGAAAGAACTCAGCATCAAGGAGTCCAGGCCTGTAGTGCCAGAGTGGCAGGGAAGAGCACAGCTGAACTTAACAATAAGAAAAAAGACTTTCTTTTCTCCTGCATCCTAAGACGAAGTTGGATTAGCAATTAGAGCTCATGAATGTCACCAAATCACACTCTTTAGAAGACAGTAACAGCAGTAGACTCCCAGATTAATGATGATAAAAGAAGGAAGACATTTCAGAAGAGATGGGCTGGGGAATTCAGAGCAGCTAAATTTAACTATGGAGATAGATGTGATTTTAATTATTACTCTAAGTTGATAAAGGAGACACATACATTACATTAGTAAGGAATAACATATACTTTAAATTACAGCTAAGACATTGGATCTGAAACCTGAAGTCTTGGTTTCAGTTTGAGTGCTGTACTGAGAGCCCAGCCACACAAATGGTCATAAGCCTGCAGCCCTGGCATCAGTGCCTAAGAAGAGAAACTTCTAGAAGAAATGATGAAGTCTGCTCCAATCAGCATGCAACCTTTGTCAATGCTAGTATTACCAAGTGAAATTGTTATAGCACCTCATACAGAAAGGGGAGAAAAATCCTCACCCATAAAATCTTGGCTAATATAAACTAAAATGCCTATAATATTCTTTTGATGACAGATTTAAGCTTTTTCTACATTTCATCCATTACTAATTCAGAGGGGGGTAATACTTTGCAATGTTTTATGGAAGAAAACTCAATGTCAATAAGTTTATGATTTAAATTATTCAGCCAACTCAATGTAGACATTCAGCTAATGCAGTTATGTCTTAAGTTACGTGTGGCAAAAAGTTTACATAAAAAGAAAGCCTTTCTTAAAGAAGAAAATTAAGTTTAACAGCAGTTCTGACCTATGCAACTCACCAATAGTTCCCAGTTTGTTTTAAGAGAACTGCATGTTTAATGGCCTCATGTTCCACTGCATGGCAAAATGTCAAAGTTACTTCCAGCTAATAGGATCAGCCCAACAGATCTGCATACAACTTTCACAGCAGCAAAGCTAATGAACTGCCGTGTCCTGAGAACACAGAACAAGCAGAAACAAAGGGTAGATATTCAAAGTAGTCAGTTAAAGATCATTTCTACATGTACATAGTAAAATGAATTTTAAACAGAAAGAATTCAACAAAACAGATAAGCTATGCTTGTCTATGTGCTAATAAATATCTGTACTAAACAGCTGCTTTTCAACATATTACAATTTTCTTAGTATTGTCTGGCTCTTCAAAAGGTGTTCAGCATTCCCTCAACCTAAAAGGTTCCGATCGTGGGAGAGACATTCAATTAAGCCTCTTCCTTGGACCGTGGCTGTCTTACAGGTGTGGACTCACTCTTATGGGTCCAGGGCTTAGCAGAACTCTTGGCAACAGAGCAGTGTTTTGGTAACTGGATGAAATGAAATACCAGAGATAACCTCTTGCTTCTCTGATTGCTGCTCTTCCCAACCATCGTTTTCTTCTTTCTTTTTATCTTCTAATCCTCTAATTTTAAACACGTCTCAAGATTCTATGCTGAACCTCCTATTTCTCTCACACATGATGTCTTAATGTCATGCCTAATGATGTATCACACTTAAAATGCCATTTCTTCTAGGACTTCTAAGATCTATCCATATCTCTCTCAATTAGATGGATTTTCCTCTCTTCTTTAACCCATAGTATTCTGTACCTCACTTATGCCACTTAGTTAATTTGGTCCTATAATATAATAGTAACTGAAGGACTTATCTCTTAAAGTCAGGAGTGACTGCTATCAGAAATTAGAACAGAAGCTACCCATTGATCCAAAATAATAGAAACCACATTATTTTCTCAATCTTACAACTGAAGTCTGATTTTAAGCAAAGGAATCATTTTAAACCAGAATATTTTGTTCACATTTTCCACTTTAAAATACTCAAGAGCTGTGAAAATTGTCCCCAGATTAAAGACATCTAAACCATTATTTTATTTTTCCTTTTTAAAAAATGGTTTTATTCATTTATTCATGA
This sequence comes from Taxidea taxus jeffersonii, assembly GCA_003697995.1. Taxonomy (NCBI): domain Eukaryota; kingdom Metazoa; phylum Chordata; class Mammalia; order Carnivora; family Mustelidae; genus Taxidea; species Taxidea taxus. The sequence continues at coordinate 86,198 of ML108597.1, forward strand.
GAGACAGAAAGAGAGAGAGAGAGAGGCAGAGGGAGAAGCAGGCTCCCGTGGAGCAGGGAACCTGATGTGGAATGTGATCCCAGTACCCTAGGATCATGACCGCATCGAAGGCAGACACTTAACTGACAGAGCTACCCAGGTGCCCTATTTTACCCTGTTCATAAAGATTTCTTTCTTTGATGCTTTTGGTGTCCCCCGAATATTTCTTCCAACTCCTTGTATATGTTTATCAGTGTGTATTTTGAGCTCAAGAATGGAGAACCAAATTCCATCTTTAGAAGTTTTATCTATAGTGGTAAAGAGAAGCAGCCAGAGTAATTGAATGATATATTCGCACTAGAAAATCAAAACCATAAATACTACTTTCCCTTTCAATATAAGAATTTTGCTCTTAATTGTAAAAAAATTGTATTTCAGGGGCACCTGGGTGGCTCAGTCATTAAGCATTTGCCTTTGGCTCAGGTCATGATCCCAGGGTCCCAGGATGGAGCCCCACACTGGGCTCCCTGCTGGGCAGGAAGCTTGTTTCCCCTCTCCCACTCCCCTTGCTTGTGCTCCCTCTTGCTGTCCCTCTCTGTAAAATAAATAAATAAAATCTTTTTAAAAATTGTGTTTCACTGTCCTAAGTGGAAAATGACTGTATAATAATTTGTTCACTTATTCTATTAAATTGAAAGTTTTTATAATTCCTAAACTTAATATTCACAAAATAATTCAGAGTTTTAGTGTAATTTAGAAAAGCATTTTCTCTGTATTCTCTACTGTGCACCTAACCCATAGATAAGATTTCATAAGAGAAGAAACTGTAGATTTAATATTCTAGTGCAAATAAGATGCACAGTATCAATTTAGAGGCATTCAAGATGGATCGAATAAGACTTCCTGAATCATTGAATCCAATCTCAACATAATTTACTTTAGGAAATGCTAAGCGAATTTTCATTAGCCAATTTATTAAAGAGTGTCTTCAATCATGTTTTTATTTTAAAAGTTTAAAATAAAATTGTATTATGAGCTTATTCAAAACTTCAGGGAAAATACATGAATTTCCCCAAATAATGAGTCAAATCTAAATACATATTTATACAAATATATTTTTGCTAGTATTGAGTTGGAAATACAATTTCATTGCTTTGTGTTTGTTCAGATGACAACCAGGCCAGCTGTGGAGTTTGATTATGTATTTAGAAAACAGTTATTTGGTAATTGATACTAGATAAATTTACTCATCGAGATGAAATGAGAACATTTATTCTAAGTGAGGTAATGCTATTTTTACTTAATTTAGTTGGGCTTGCTTTCTCAGTATTACAGATGTAATAGGAAATGGGAATTACCTGATCTTACTCCCTGTGGAGATGAGACAGAAGACACGACATAAGTTAACAAAGACTCATTGGCTAACAACTAAATCAAAGAAGAGTAATGTGCTGAGCTGAGGGATAAGATGGAGGTGAAGAAAATGAGGAGAATGGTTCATTGCAATAGCAAGGAGCAGAGGCAAATACTGGGATGTGAATGTAAGGTCAGGATAATGCTGGAAAAGGCCAAAGGTATAGACGAGAGAAATAGTTTTAGGAATTTAGGAGACTGCCTAGTGTATACTTAAGATAGGATATATTGTTCTTTGTATTAATTTGTATACAGCACTCATATAATTATAGGGTTTGGCATGGAAGAAAAGAGAAAACAGCCTTCCTACTATTAAGATTCAGCCATTGTTGGGCTCCTGGGTGGCTCAGCGGGTTAAAGCCTCTGCCTTCGGCTCAGGTCATGATCCCAGTGTCCTGGGATTGAGCCCCACATCGGGCTCTCTGCTCTGTGGGGAGCCTGCTTCCTCCTCTCTCTCTGCCTGCCTCTCTGCCTGCTTGTGGTCTCTGTCTGTCAAATAAATAAATAAAATCTTAAAAAAAACAAGATTCAGCCATTGTAATTAGGCATACCGACAAATTCTCACCTTATTGACAAATAAATTCTTTGCTTTCTCATCTGAGAACTTTCTCTTCTGTATACAGAACAGCCTAGAAATGTCAACAATTTTATATTCCAGGAAAAACTCTCAAACAAACGGACCCTAATGGTAAATAAATACCCTTAGTACCTATACCTCTGAGGGACAATTCAGAGGTAAGTTCAACAGCGTGTTCAGCCTCTAATGAGACTGAACCATACTCGCCAAAATCAGTAACCTGCTTATTAATGCACTAATGATTTTTCTCCTTTCTTTGTTTCACTTTCCCAAAGTTTCACTTGTGTTTCCAAGGATCATGTCCCAAATAAACACAAGTCCTTGAGTTAGTGTCTGTTCTAAGGGAATTCAAATGAGCCACTTATAAAGTAAAAGACACAGAGTAAAAATCAGAAGTAATACATTTTTTATTAATTCTACTATTTAATATAATTATTACACTGAGAGCAAGAGAGGGGGGGTACTAACCATTTTCACCTTTAGAAGCATGGATTACCTATTCACATCACTTGCCTTGTCTACAGCTTTTGTTGCATATCCACAAAAAAAGTGTGTATTCTTGAGGATACCTACAGGGTTTTGGGGGGAGGGCAGAAGAGGATACATCTGCATTCAAAATATAAGTTTCTAAACTCTTATTTCATTTCTTCTGCATTAGTTTCACATAGCATCAATAAAAACTTCACATGTATAAATAAAAATAAAAAATACAGTATCAATCAACAGCTTTGTAGAGAACTAATGAAAAATTAGCAAAGGCCTCTAAAATTTGGTGAATCTGGAAGTACCCTCTTTAAGAATGCTACAGATAGATATTATAACACCAGGACAGAGAAAATGGTCTAGCAGTTTTTAGGTTAAATATTTTTTATGGGTTTCTCAATGTTTTGAAAATGATACAATGAAAG
>ML108598.1:0-25367 GCA_003697995.1 Taxidea taxus jeffersonii
TGGAAAAAGTATGTCATGGGGATAAAAAGTACAGCCTTAGGACTATTGTCAATAATATTGAAATAGTTATAATAGCATGGGACAGCTGGGTGGCTCAGTTGGTTAAACATCTGCATCTGGCTCAGGTCATTATCCCAGGGTCAGAGGGGAGCCTACTTCTCCCTCTGCATGCTACTCCCCCTGCCTGCCACTCCCCCTGCTTGTGCTCCCTCTCTGACAAATCAATAAAAATATTTAAAAAATTAAAAAATAGCTATAATAGCATCATATGGTGACTGCTGATAGCTGCTCTTGTGGTGAGCATAGTATAAAGTATAGACCTGTCACTATGTTTTACACCTAAAACTAGTGTGACATTGTATATGAACTATGCATCAATTTTAAAAAATGAAAAAAGGAATTATTCTTTCCCTCTACTGAAATGTTTTATGTTCTGATTTGTTTACTATAAAAGAATTTTCAAATACTAAATTGCACATAAGATTATTGCATGAAACTTTAAAGTATATACTTACGCAGGACAATATTGGCAAACATAATAGTATTTTAGACTCTCTTGATTGGGACAATAGGCAATTCCACATCCAATACGGTAAGAAGAGTACCAAACAAGCTACAATTCCAAAAGGGAATATATGAGAGTTCATTAAAGACAAGGGAAAATATTTAAAAAATAGTAGCAACTGTAAAATAGAAAAAAAAGATACTATTATAGCTTGTAGCCAAGTTTGAAACCCTTTGAAAATATTTACAATTATTGAAGAAAATAACAAATTTTAAAATATTAAATCTTAATGTACCTTCACTATTTTATCCATTTCTAATTTTGAGAAAGTATGGAGTATGCATCCTTACTAAGAGCTTTGCAAGTGTTGGAAAAAAAAGACAACTCTAGATGAAGTACCAGCCAATGCCAGGACTATCATATCTATTCATGCTCTTACCCAAATTGAACATTGGACTTGGTCACAATTTAGAGATGCTTTCATATTAGAGCATTTGTGGTCAAAGTATTTTCATTTATTTGTCTTACCTGGGTGTAATGTCCAACAACTGCATTGGAACTCTTAGGTCCTACACCATAGACAAAATTATGGCGCTCATCATACCAGTTTTGGATTGCATCTGACCATGGAGCAGGATAACTTGACATATAGAGATTCTCACCACATTTTGTACCTAAAGATAAATGGATCATTCTTAAGGAAGCAATAGAGTATACAATGGCAAAAGAAATAAACTATATAAACACAAGGATGTTGCCCTTCAAACACAATGCCTATACTTATAACTCTTAATACTAATAAAAGGGCTTCCATCCTTCTCATTCTAACGCTGAATAGAAGGCAGATCTATCTAGGGACACCTGGGTAGCCTAGTAGTTAAAAGGCTGCTCTTGATTTTGGCTCAGGCCATGATCTCAGGGCCTTGAGATCTAGCCCTGCATGTGGCTCCCCACTCAGCAGGGAGTCTGCTTGAGGATTCTCTCTCTACACCTTCACCATTCTGTCTAAAATAAATAAATAAATAAATCTTTTAAAAAATCTGTTTAGGACACTGAGGCCAGCATCAACATGTAAAACTTTGCACAGGTTAAGACCTTATGCTTCAATAATCCTCTGGAGTTTCAGAAATGCATTTTTTTTTCAGGCTATATTCTTCACTTTGTATTGACTCCTATGTTCTCAGCTTTGTATCATAAATTCGTGAAAGGCAGTGAACAACTTTTACTCCTTTTCTCCTCCTCTCATCCATCTTCACCAGAGATTTTTCACATATTGGACCCTGTTCTAAATGTTTATAATTATGATTTTGTGTGAAACTGGAAAAAAGAGTTCTACAGGCAGTCTGTAAGAGCCTCAATTTACAGGCAACTGACATCAGGAGGGATGGCAGATTTCAAAGCTTTTGGAGTCTCTCTTAATCACTAAATCAGAATGTCATAAGGCCAAATCTTCCTCAGAGAATTAGCCAAGAAGAGCCTTGCAGAAGATGACATCAGCAAGATGGGGGAGTAGGGAGCCCTGGACTCTCATTTCCCCAACAAATACACTGATTCAGCAACACTTTCCAAACAAATTGCCTTTGTGGGAAAACTAACTGAAAGATTCCTAGACCATGGGAGAATATGAACCCAGACTCACTGAAGTCTGTAGGGAAACTGGGACACCCTTAACTAGAATGCCTACCCTCAGCACAATGCCTCCCTTATGATCAGGAAGAGGTCCCCTAGCTCCCAGCTTCTCCCAGGGGAAGGAAGGAGTTGGTTCTTATGTCCAGCATCCCAACCTTCCCTAAGGAAATTCCTCAGAGATGGCTAGCTTCTCTCTTGGTAGTCTTGGAGCTCTGGCAGTCAGGCACAGGCTAGCCATCTGGAGGAGAATGGAGATGGTGGCTTTAGCTGGTAGGTACCATATCTCCTCCCCTCGGCTCAGCATAGAGAAAGCAAATCAATAATCTTAGTTCTCAGCTTCCTCCTGGGGAAGCAAAGAGTTGATTAGTGTGTCCATTGCTCCAATTTCTCTAGGGCTGCCTAAAGAACTGACATCTGCCTTGCTTGTCTTAAAGCTCTGAGGGGTTTGGCATAGTTTCAGTGTTACTCCCTGGGGGAGAACAAAGATAGTGGTTTGAATTGGTAGATGCCATGTCTCAGCTCCCCAGCTCAGCACACAGTGAGCAAGTGCCATATCTACCGTTTCTCCCTGGAGTGGGAAAAAGTTGACCTGGGCATCCAGTGCCACAAATATTCCAGATGTTGCCCAGAGAATTGACTTCTGACTTGCCTCTCTGAAAATGTTAACAGATCTAGCATAACCAAGATGAGCATAGAGATTTGGGTTCATAAATGCCAAAGCTTTCCTTCCTTGTACAGCACAGCATAAGCAGATAAAAAATCCAAACTTCTAGCCTCTTCCTGAGTAGAGAAAGAGTTGGATGGGATGCCTAAAGATCCATCTCTTTTAGGAGGCTGCCTGAGAAATTGACTACAGATCTTTTCTGGCCACAGTTTGATTGGGCATTCTCCAAAGATGCACAAATGGCCAACTGGTATGTGAAAAGGTAGGCAATGCTGCTAAACATAGGGAAATGCAAATGAAAATCACAATGAGATATCACCTTATACCTGTCAAGAAGTCTCTCCTGGGGGGGAAAAAAAACTGACAACAAGTGATGATAAAGATGTGAAAAAATTGGAATCCTGTATACTTTTGTTGGGCATAAAAAATGGGGTAGCTGCTGTGGAAAAAAACAGAGGTCCCTCAAAAAATTAAAGTTAGAACTACCAATGATCCAGTAATACTACTTATGAGTATTTATCCAAAAAAATTGAAATCAGGGTTTTGAAGCAATATTAGCATTCTTCATATTCACTGCAGCATGCTTCACAATATCCTATATATGGAAACATAAAATCCATGGACAAATGAGTGGATGAACAAAATGACACCCATATATATATACAACGGCTTTCATTCATCCTCAAAAAAGAAGGAAATTCTGCAACATTTGGGTGAGACACTATGGATGAGTCTCGAAAACATGATATTAAGTGAAAAAACCTAGTCACAGAAAGACAACTACTACATGATTCCCTTTATATGAAGTACATAAAATAACCAAATTCATAGAACCAGAGTAGAACAGTGATAGATAAGGATGGGGGGGGAAGGAGAAATGGGAAATTACTAATCAATGGGCATAAAGTTTCATTAATAAAGATGAGTAAGTTCTAGATTAATAAATTCTGCTATGTGACATTGTACCTAGTCAGTAATGTCATACAGTACATTTATTTGTTAAAAGTGTAAGTCTCACGAAGTGTTCTTACCACAATAAAGTAAGTAACTTGTTGCCCAGAAACTTTTCTCTATCTTTTCAACCACTCAATTATGAATTACATTTTGGTAGCTTAAAATATAATGTCTATGTGCTGCTGAAAGAGAATATAAAATATTCTTGGTTATGTCTTTTAATATAGAAAAAAGAAACTAAGAATCTAATAGTAGACTTGCATCTCTAAGACCATGTGTTTTAATCTATTGAATGCAGTCATTCTCTTCATAATTTCATTAACAGAGCAGCATCAACAATACAAGTAATAATGTGATTAAATTACTGGTAAAAATTTGTTGCTTTCAAATTGAGCTTGCCTATATGTATATTATGGCTGAGAAAGTAAATAAATATTATACTGTAAGGTTTATGCATAAAATATTTTTCTTTCATAGTGTTTATAATACTTGACAAGAATTCAAAAATTTAAAAATGAATCAACATACCAAATTATTTATCATAATTTTTAAAATTTAAGTATTTTTAGAGTGATATTCACAAAATTCAGGTACAAATCACCATAATTTAGTATATTTTATGAATACAAAAGAAGAGATATGAAAACATCAAATAGCTACACAGGAACATAAAAAAGAGCAGTGGATTAGAAATAATTAAGCCTGGCTAACTTTCCAATATATGACACACTTCAGATTGTGACTTGGGGAAGTCATTCTTCCCCTGTCCTCATCTTCTCATCTTTAAATTTGGAGAAATGATGATACATGACTTATTGATTCATGAGCTGGTTGAAAGGAAAAAGTGGAGTATTGCTTCAAACATCATTTGCATAATGTAAACAATCAAAAGCTCAAAATGGTACTTATAATTCTCTCTCCTTCTACAGATACTTTGATTTTAAAAAGAAGAATATAGGGACACTTGAGTGGCTCAGTCAGTTAAGCATCCAACTCTTGATTTCCACTCAGGTCATGATCTCAGGGTCATGAAATCAAGCCCCATGTAAGTCTCCACACTTGGCATGGAGCCTGCTTGGGGGATTCTCTCTCCCTCTTCCTCTGCCCCTCCTCCCCCACTCATATTCTCTCTCTCTCTAAAAAACAAAAATAAAAATATATAAATAGGGCAGTATAAGCAACATTTGTTCTCTAAGTCTTCTTATAACATCCCAGAATGTTCCATTCTATCTGATTTTTTCAATATTATTTTATTAGTTCATTTATTCAAAAAATATTTACTCATTTACATACTGGTTTGTCGGTCCTCTGGCACGCTGTGTTCCAAAGTGCACTTGTTTGCCCACTTTTGCGCATTTGTTGCTGTTTCTCTGTTCCATTCCTAAATGTCACAAGAAAAAAAATACACTTAAAAATTCAACTCCTATGAAGCATATGGTTTATAATCTGATTGGTAGGTTGATTTGCACTACTTTAAACTTCCATAGATACATTATCTGATCATCAGTGGTATGCAAAGACCTTTTTGGTAGCGGTATACATGCGTGTGTGCCTTTATTTGCTCCAGTGCCAATTTCCACATGAAGAGAAGTTCATAAATGATGAATAATAGAGATACATAAATATTTAATATAATATTTAACAACTTAGGATAGTACAGGAATCACACGCAGGATTTTTAGTAATGGGGCTACTCTAAATACTCAATATGTGAAGTCTTTGAATTATATTTCCTTAGTAATAAGCAGGCCTAGATTATTCCCAATTCCAATTGTAGCCCATTGGTTTCAAATGGGAGATAGTCTAGCATTTATGAACAATGCTATGGAAAGTGGGCTCTTACCCACAGGATTCTTCGGATCCTGAGTCTGAGCCTCACATTGGGCATAGAGATTAATTAAAAAAAAATAAAATACATGAAAGAAAGTGACCTCCTTTATTTTAGACTAGGGCAGATAGTGACAAAAAGTGCAATGGCCTCACATTTGATATCTGAAGATCTGGCTCTAATGTTGCCTTCCTGACTTAATAGCCCTGTAAACTTGACAGATTATTTAACCATTAAAAAGGAAAAATTTTTTCATTTTTACTTTTCCTACCACCTTAGCTCCCACCCCCGTTGCATCTCCACTTCCTCATATCAGGGAGATCATGTGGTAGTTGTCTTTCTCCAGTTGACTTATTTCGCTAAGCATGAAAGAAGATGGGATCGGGAGGGAGAAAAACCAAAAGAGACTCTTAATGTCATAAAACAAACTGAGGGGGGTGGGGGGAAGAGGGGTTGGGTGAGGGTGGTGGGGTTACATCATATGTTTAAATAAAGCTTAAATAAAGTAAAAAAAAAAAAAAAAAGAAAAATTTTCTGTCATGCCTATAACACAGCTCAAATGAAATAGCAGAATAGAAGAAAAACTTTGTAAGCACAAAGTTCTTAAGAAATCCCTGCTCTTATCACTGCTAGTTCACACCATTAACCCTTATCATTGCCTCTTACCATCTTTAGCATGTTGCTGGCAGGTGGAGAGACTGATTTCCTTAGTTCATTGTGTTTGTTTACAATATCTTTTTGGATTTGCGTTTGAGTGGTTAGCAAAGCAGTAAAGGATGGATCCTAAAGGGAAATAAAAATTAGGGTTATCTTCTTAACATTTGTTAACGTTGCATTTAAGAATGAATAAGCAAATTCAAGGGAACAAAGAACATTTTAAGAGCATTCAGTTCAAGCCAATATTAGTTGTTAAGCATTGCCAATGAACCTGAGCCAAAGCTATGACAAATAGAAAAGAAGTAATTTGAAGCTTTGAGAAGGAGGATGAAATTCACGGCATAACAAATTAAAATCTCTGAGGCCACAGATGCCAATTTCTAGTTTCATGGTAATTTTTAATGTACTTTTTCTCCTTTCATGGCCATATTATCTCTCTGGTCCATCTCCTGGTTTTGTTAATCAGATTCTCTACTTTCTACCTTATATGGTTTCCTGGACCTTCTCTGTGATTCTTCTAGACATATGAGTGATAATATTTTATAACCACAAAGGCACACAACAGGAACATTAGGACATATTCATTCATATTTGATCAGGTTGAAGCAGGTGGGATAAGAGTGGGGCTTAAGATTCACCCTAGACTTTAAGGGAAATTTGACCTGACATAGTCTGTATTTAAAGAAATAACGTATTCAGATTGTATTTAGAGAAAGAATGTTCAGGAGTTCATTCAATACCCTAGTAAACTTATTCCTATTACAGTAGATATTATTATCTATTTTATTACAATCTGTATTTCTGAACACCAAATAAGTTTTCACCCAGTGGCAGAATTCTCTGGTCTGATGAGTTCTAGTCCTACTAGTCTCTGGTCCTGGGATATCTTCCTGTATGCCCAGAGTTAAAGATAGGGAAACAGCAATGACCAGAGCTCCTCACATTCAAGAGATTTTCTGATCAAGATATAGACATTTTATATGGGCACTGACCCTCCAGTCATTGAAAAGGATGACTGATCTTGGTTTTGGGATTATTTAAGCAATGTAGTTTATTCAAATTAAAATGTTTGAATTCAAGAGGTAGGCTCTCACATATCAAGTTTTTGAGCATGAATAAGAAAGCAAAACAAACACTAAGAACTTTAGAGGTAGATTTTTTTAATGTAAAAAAATAAGTATAACTTTATCATGCAGTAAGGGGGAAAATTAAATGTGATGATATATGAAGTAGTGCTAATTTAAAGTTATGTTATTGTTAGTTTTCTTTAAGATTGCACTGAAGCACATTAAATAAAAGAAATGGGAAAAGATCTTGTGGAGAGAGGACTATCATTAGCTTCTTAAATCATAGACCATTGCATTCATTAGAAAAATAATTCAAGCATGACATGTAATTTTAACTTTTTGGTGGTCAAATTTAAAAAGTAAAAGAATCAAGTGATATTTATTTTATAATTTTTTTAAATGTTATTTCATCATGATATGTGCACTCTTTAATCCCCATCACCTATTTCCCCCATCCCCTCACCCACATCCCCTTGGGTAACCTTCTATTTGTTCTGTATAGTTAATAGTCTATTTCTTGGTCTCTCTCTCTCTCTCTTTTTTTCTCTTCTCATTTGTTTTGCTTCTTAAATTCCACATATAAGTGAGATCATATGCTATTTGTCTTTCTCTGACTTATTTTGCTTAGCATTGTACTCTCTAGCTCTATCTGTATTGTTGCAAATGGCAAGATTTCATTCTTTTTTATGGCTGAATATTTCATTATATATATACACAATAAATACATTATATATATACACACTCATTATTCTATCTATCATCTATCTACCTATCTACCATCCATGTATATCACATCTGAATCCATTTATCAGTGGACACGTGGGCTGCTTCCATAATTTGGCTATTGTAAATAATGCTGCAATAAACATAGGGGAACATATATCTTTTCTAACTAGTGTTTTGATATACTTTGTGTAAATACCCGGTAATGAAATTACTAAATCATATGGTAATTCTATTTTTAATTTTTTTGGGAAGCCTCCATATTGTTTTTCACAGTGGCTGCACCAGTTTGCATTCCCAGCATGGTCCACAATGGTTTCTTTTTCTCTACATCTTCGCCATTAAGTTGTTTTTTGTGCTATTGATTTTAGACATTTTGACAGGTGTGAGGTGACTTCATTGTGGTTTTGATTTGTATCTCCCTGATGATGAGGGCCACTGAGCATCTTTTCATGTGTCCATTGGCCATCCATAAATCTTCTCTGGAAAATGTCTGTTCATGTCTTCTGTCCATTTTTAATTGAGTTATTTTTGTGTTTGTGTTGAGTTGAATCAGTTCTTTAGATATTTTGAATATTTACCCTTTATCAAATATGTCATATGCAAATATCTTTGCCCATCCAGGACATTGCTTTTTAGTGCTTTCTTTTCTTTTTTTTTTGCTGTACAGAAACTTTTTCTGTTGTAGTTCCAATAGTTTATTTTGCTTTTGTTTCCTTTGCCTCAAGAGAGAGATCTAGAAAAATATTCCTAGAGCCGATGTCAGAGATTACCTGCTGTGCTTTCTCCTAGGATTTCCTATGGTTTCTGGTTTCACATTTAGGTCTTTAACCCTTTTGGAGTCCAATTTTGTGAATGTACAAGAAGTGGTCCAGTTTCATTCTCTTGCATGTGGCTGCAATAGGTTATTTTCCTGACACCATTTGTTGAAAAGACTGCCTTTTTCCCATTGTATATTCATCCTTCCGTCTTTGAGGATTAATTGACCATATAATTGTGGATTTATTTCTGGATTTTCTGTTCAGTTCTACTGATCTGTGTGTCTGTTTTTATGCCAGGACCATACTGCTTTCATTACTATAATTTTGTAATATAACTTGTAGTGTAATGAATTGTGATACCTCCAGTTTTGCCTTTTTTTTTTCCCTTTGTTTTCAAGAGTGCTTTGGGTATTTGAGGTCTTTTGTGGTTCCATGCAAATTTTAGGATTCTTTGCTCTAGTTTTGTGAAAAATGCTGTTGGTATTTTGATAGGGATTGCATGAAATCTGTAGATTGCTTTGGGTAGTATAGACATTTGTTCTTCTAACCCATGAACATGGAATATCTTTCCATTTCTTGGCATCATCATGAATTTCTTTCACCAGTGTTTTATGGTTTTCAGAGTACTGGCCTTTCACCTCTCTGGTTAAGTTTATTCCTAGATATTTTCCTGTTTTGGGTGCAATTATAAATGGAATTCTTTTCTTATTTTGACTTTCTGCTTCTTCATTATTAGCACATAGGAATGCAACAGATTTCTGTGCATTGATTTTGTATCCTATGAGTTTACTGAATTCCTGTGTCAGTGCCAGCAGTTCTTTGGTGGAGTCTTTAGGATTTTCTATATAGAGTATCATGTCATGTGCAAATAGTGTGAGTTTTACTTCTTCCTTACCAATTTGGATGGTTTTTATTTCTTTATGTTTTCTAAATGCCATGGCTAGGACTTCTAGGACTCTGTTGAGTAAATGTAGTAAGGGTGGACATCCTTGTCCCTAATCTAGGGGGAAAACTCAGTTTTTCACCATTGAATATGATGTTGGTTGTGAGTTTTTCACATAAGGCCCTTATTATGTTGTGGTATGTTTTCTCTAGACCTACTTTTGCAGAGGCTTTTTATGATGAATGGATGTTGCACTTTGTCAAATGCTTTTTCTGTATATATTGACAAGATTGTATGTTTTTTATCCTTTCTCTTATTCATGTGACATATTGCATTGATTATTTTGTAAATATTGAACTACTGTTGTATTCTGGGAGTAAATCCTACTTGATCATAATACAAAAATAATATGTCTACATCCTAATACCCAGAATCTGTCAATGTGACCTTCTCTGGATATAGTTAAGAATCTCAAGATTCAATCATTCTGGATTATCTAAGTAGGACCAAAATCCATTGACAAGTATCCATTTAAAAGACACAGAGAGGAGAAAGTGATATGAAAAGGGAGGCAGAGAATATGTGATGTAGCTGCAAGCCTAGTTATCATAATGATTGGTCAAAGCCACCATAAGATAAAAGAAAGACATGGAACACATTCCTTCCTAGATCCTCCAGAGGAAGTGTGGCCTTGCTGACACATAGATTTTAGGCTTCTGGCCACCAGAACTGTGAGAAAATAAATTTCTGTTGTTCTAAGTTACCCAACTTGCATTCATTTCTTACAACAACCTTGAGAACTAATACATTATTGAATTATTTATCCAAGATATAATTTCATCATGTACTGAATATCTAAGTTATTAATGACATATTTTCTTCTCCTTCTTCTTCCTGTTCCTCCTCCTCCACCCCTCTTCCTCCTTCTCCTCTACCTCCTCCTCCTCCTTCTTCTTTTTCTTCTTCACTAAATCTTTGAAATCTAGTGTGTGTACTTAGAGTATATTTTATTCTGGATAAGCCACACTGTAGGTGTTCAATAGCCACATGAGACCAGTGGGTTCTAGAGAGCTCAGCATAGATTACCATCAAGATATTGTGTTAAGCGATGTGAGTTACCAGTGAGTACTTTGTGACGTACCAGACACTTTTCCCTTTCTCCTCTCAAAGGACCCAACCATCCCACAAAGTTGCATGGATAGATTTAGGAAGATTTTCTTGTTTAAGTTTACCTTTCCTTCTGTGGGCACAGATGGAAGCAGCAGAACAGCCAGAAACAACACTACTGGAAATAAAGCCATTTCTGGGAAGTAAGTCAAAGAGAGGAAAATTCTGTATTAAAACATGTAGCACACGGACCTCTAACTATGAGGAAAAGCCAAAATAGTGATCTTGGTTAGTTCGAAGGAACTGTAATACCCAAATTCATAAAAAAAAAAAAATGTAACAAGAGAAGATCGTTATTTGGTTGCAGTAGAATCATAGTGGAACCAACTTTGTCATCGATAGGAACAATAAAAAATAAACTGAAACATTTGACTGATGTTCTTAAAGTATACATATAAAGGCTAGGGACATGCCATTATATTTCTAACTAACTCTATTCCTGCTAAGTTCATTAAAAATGTGGAAAATACAGGTTTCTTCAGAGTTAATCATGATACTGCATTGATTATTCATCCCAATTTTGGGTAAAACATTATTTTCAGTATGCACAATCTCTTGGTTTGCTCTGGTCTATAAAAAGTAGAACTGTTTGTTATTTTATTTACACATGATTCTAATCAAGATTCCAAAATTATGATTACACAGAAATAAATATATAGGGAGCCTGCGTGCCTGAGTCAGGTAAGGATCCAACTCTTGATTTCAGGTTGGATCATGATCTCAGGGTCATGAGACTGAGCCCCATGTGGGCTCTGTGCTCAGTGTGGAGCCTCCTTGTCTCTGTACCTCCCCCTCTACCCCTCCACCCCACAGGTGCATGTTCACATGTATTCTCACTCTCTCTCTCTAAAATTAAAAAAAAAACATATAAAAATATACAAACATTTCATTAGTGGTTATTTCTCTGGTAGAGGGATTAAAAGTTATTTTGATTTTATTACTTATACTTGTCTGTATCTCAAATTTCCCAGTATAAAAAAATAAAACATAAATATTATATTGAAAATCAAGCCTGTTCAAATTTGCTGAATCCATGATTTGGTACAAAAGTTGTTTAATATCCTCACTAACTTTTTAAAAGACACACAGCATTGGTTTGCTTGTGTTGTCATTTCTCAGTGTTTCAAAAAAAAAAATCTTGATCCTTTAGATGAAGCAACAAGCCCACTAAGTTTTAAAAAACCACTTATCTTCTGGCCATTAGCCATCTAAGTTACTCACTTTGTAAACTAAAGGAATGATGCATTGATCTTTTCTTGTTTGTTTGTTTGAGATTAGTACTCCCAAATTCTTGAAAAGAAAGAATATCTTAAACAATTTATTTATGGAACTTCCTAGGCTTCATTGATTTGTAAATAGTAGACAATTGATACCTGTTCCATGTATTCCCTTTATCCTCAAAAGGGAAAGACTGAACATTTATTGACCATGCAATGCAAAATTTGCTAATTTCATCATCATACTATAGTGGGTATGACTATATTTTACAACTGAAGAAACTGAGTGTTAAACAGTTAACTTACCTATACCAATGGTGAGTTCTTTTTTATTTTATTTTATTTATTTATTTGACAGAGAGAGATCACAAGTAGGCAGAGAAGCAGGCAGAGAGAAAGAGGAGGAAGCAGGCTCCCCGCTGAGCAGAAAGCCCAATGCAGGGCTCGATCCCAGGACCCTAGGATCAAGACCTGAGCCGAAAGCAGAGCCTTTTATCCACTGAGCCACCCAGGTGCCCCCCCAATGGTGAGTTCTTCAGTAACTTCAGAAATTAGCCTTCCACCAAGCATAATGTCAAAGTCAATACACGAAATGATTTTGCTTTTCTCAGTTGACACTATGAAAGGAACATAGTGTCAACTGAGAAAAGCAAAATCATTTCGTAATACACTGGAAGCACTCTTATCCTTATGTTAACAACCCCTGTATAAATACATAACCATACATGTTCATAGTAAAAATCATCAATAATATACACAGTTTGTCATACTTTTACATTTCTTCTAGTAAAGATAGTTCTAGAATAATTGTTTCAAAGTCATAAAGCTGAGAATTATTTATATTATCTCTCAAGATGAAATGTAAAGAAGTTTCAAATTGATAAAGTGAGTAAAGAGTAAAATTAACTTGATTCTTTTAATAAAAAATTATCCATAAAGTTTTGGAAATTATGGATAAATGTATTAAGTATATCATTTTGCCATTAGCAAAACAAAAATGATTGACACAAAGTGTTCACATTAAAATAAATGAGTTTTCACTTACTGTTGGTTCTCAAAGTAGGAAGTTGCTTTATCTGTAGAAAGAAGGAAAGTGGAGAAGAGGTTAGAGTACAATATATGTTACATCTATTGTTTTAGCAATTTCTGTTTGTGCAAGTAAATCTAAATCAGTAAATTTCTGAAACAGAATTTTTCACACCAGTATATTCAAATTTCATTGCTAGTTGTCTGACATGGCTTTTTGACATTACCTGCCTTCCATACAGCATTTTTTAAAGTTTTTAACAAGACAAGCTTTATTGAGATCTAATTTACATACCATACAATTCAGTCATTTAAAGTGCACGATTCAATAGTTCTTGCATATTACATTAATTGTTATAAACTGCCTTTTTAATGAAAGTAGATTATCTGTTTATTTAATCACTGTATTAAAACACAAGCAATAATTTTAGAACATACTATGAAAAGAATTTGAAATTGTGATGTCAAAGTGGCAACAGATTCCATCAATTGTATCCAGTGTTATTCTTCACATTTATTTTTACATTTAACTTAGTCTCAATCTACCGTTTACTTCTTTTCACAGCACTGGCAGGTTCTTTTTTATCCTTTAGAAAAGCATTTCCAAAGACTGGTACACATACCACTTTAAAAAAAACTTTATTTAAATTCATTTTAATTAAATATAATGTATTATTAGTTTCAGAGGTTGAATTCAGTGATTCATTAGTTGCATATAACACTCAGTCAATCATGTGCCCTCCTTAATGCCCATCACCCAGTCATCCCATTCCCCACCCACCTCTGTTCCAGCAACGCTTGATTTGTTTCCTATAGTTGAGTCTCTTACAATTTGTCTCCCTCTCTGTTTTTATTTTATTTTTACTCCCCTTCCCTTATGTTCATCTGTTTTTTTTTTCTTAAATTCCAAGTAGGAATGAAATCATATGATTTTTGTCTTTCTCTGACTGCTTATTTTGCTTAGTGTAATACCCTCTGGTTCCACCATGTCATTGTAAATGGCACAATATCATTCTTTTTGATGGCTGAGTAATACTCCTATATATATGTAATTTTCCATAATATGGAGTAATAGTCCATATATATATGTGTATGTATATACATATGGACATATACAATGGATAAAGATGTGCATTTATATATATACATATATATGTATTTACATACATACATACATGTATGTATATATATGCACATCTTCTTTATCCATTCATCTGTCAATGGACATATGAGCTCTTTCCATATTTTGGTGGTTGAGGACATTGCTGGTATATATATTGGGGCACACATGCCCCTTCAGATCACTGTGTAACCTTTGGATAAATACCTAGTAGTGCAATTGCTGGGTCATAGGGTAGCTCTATTTTTAACTTTTTGAGGAGCCTCCATATTGTTTTTCAGAGTGGCTGCACCAGTTTGCATTCCTACCAACAGTGTGAAAGTGTTCCCCTTTCTCTCATCCTCACCAATATCTGCTGTTTCCTGAGTTGCTCATTCTAGCCATTCTGACCTGTGTGAGGTGGTATCTCTTTAACATGAGTTAATACAACATGCCTTCCCTCCCTAACCAGCCCTCTTCTCTTCCCAAGCACACTAAAATCTGGATTCTGCTTTTTTGGATTAGTAGTTTTATAATAACTACTGAAGACTGGTTAATCACTGTGAAGGTAACCAGGATGCTACCTTATAGATGAAGGCTCAGCTTTCTTTTACATCCAAGTTGCCAACTTTTTATGACTTATTGCTTAAGAGCATAGTCCTTGGAAACAATCAGTTTTGGAAAATCCTGAGCTTCAATTTTCTCTTCTGTAAAATGTGGATTATCATACCAAGAACTTTGCTTTGAAAAGGTGAGTGGGATAATATACATAAGGCCCCTAATACAATGCCTGACAAATAATAATAAATGCAAGTTATTAATATTTTTATTATGATCCTTTACAATGTGAGTAGTTTGCTATGTTCATAAGATCTTTCCATGAATGCATGTTGTTTGATTTTAAGTGGCTAATTTTATTTATTTATTTATTTATTTATTTATTTTTAAGATTTTATTTATTTATTTGACAGATAGAGATCACAAGTAGGCAGAGAGAGAGGGAGAAGCAGGCCCCCTACTGAGCAGAGAGCCCAATGGGGGGCTCGATCCAGGAACCTGGGATCATGACCTGAGCCGAAGGCAGAGGCTTTAACCCACTGAGCCACCCAGGCACCCCATAAGTTGCTAATTTTAGAAGTGTTTATAAGACTTGTTTTATTTCTGGGTATCATAGGGAAAAAATCAGCATAATCTAATCAGAGATTCAAATGTTTAAGGCCCACTTCTAGTGGAAATCTTCTGGCTAACTTTAAGAAAGTGGATCTAATGTCTGGGCTGTTGTATCCTCATCAGCTCATTCACAGACATATAGATTAGCCTGATAATTTTGTCTGGCTCAATCATTCAATGGGATTGCATTAAATGACCCACAATTCCATAATTCAGTAGACCAAGATCCACATATTCCTCCCTACTACTCTCCTTTCCCCCACTCTCATTACCCAACCTATAATCATCTTTATTGCATCAGTGAAAATGATGACAAAACCCACATTCATACATAGTTGAAAAGTTTGCAGCCATTTTTTCCCTTGCTACTTACTAATGGAAAAGTACTGTGTGCTTTCTTGCAGGTGTTTTAAGACTGAGATGACATAGTTCTAAAGTGTCTGTAGGAAGATCATGGTGTTCAGTTTGATAATCCTAGAGCAAGGAAAAAGATAATATTTAAAATAAAGATGGGAAGAATGGGTAGTATCAATAACCTCTGTCACAAACTTAAAACACTGTGTTTTTAGTATTACCCCAATATTTTACTGCATTTATTTGATCTCACCCATTAAGACCATAATATACTTCTGAGATCAGATTATGTTTTGATATCTTGGTATTTCCTTCAAATAAGAAAAAGTGAGTTTCTTAAGGAAGTTCACTTGACTTCCTTAGATTATCAGCATATTTTCCAGACTC
This sequence comes from Taxidea taxus jeffersonii, assembly GCA_003697995.1. Classification (NCBI taxonomy): domain Eukaryota; kingdom Metazoa; phylum Chordata; class Mammalia; order Carnivora; family Mustelidae; genus Taxidea; species Taxidea taxus. The sequence continues at coordinate 16,092 of ML108598.1, forward strand.
CTAAACCCTTATACATTCTTTTTTAGAAAAATTTTAAAAATATTTTATTTTTCTATTTATTTGAGAAGGAGAGAGGGAGAGAGAGAGAGACAGAGAGAGAGAGAGAGAGAGAGAGAGAGAATGAGCACCATGGTTTAGGTGGAGAGCAGAGGGAAAGGGACAAACAGATTCCTAGTACTGAGCATGGAGCCCACATGGGCTCCATCCCATAACCCTGAGATCATGACCTGAGTGAAATCAAGAATCCCCACTTAAGGAACTGAGCCACTGAGGTGACCCCCATATATATAACACTCTTTAGAAGATAATTTCTATAAGTAGTCACCCACATAGTAAGCATTTACTACATGGATTTAGAATCACACCTATATGTCTTCTTCATGTCTTTTCCTGGAAGCCAGTAGATGACATACAGTCCAGAAGAGTCAACAGCTATAAGTCTAATTATTGGCAATACACAGTTTCTAATAAGTGTGCATTCAAAACCCAGGAAAGAAACTAAAGTTCTTAATTTGACCTCATGAACTCCTCATTTACATGACTTGTCTTCTGCTATGAATCAGAGCATTTCATGTATATGTAATGATTAATCTTTTAAGACAGTTTCAATAGGATAAACATCGATGAGAGGCACATTGAAAGTCTTTGGTGGAACGGAGATAACCAACAAAACTTTAAGCTGTCCATATGCACTGAATCGGCAGATGTGCCCACCAGAGTGTCAGAAAAGTCCCGGAGGACCAGAGCACCCCTCAGCTCACCGATCTTTTTCTATCATTTTCACCCCACCTCCCAGGCCCCGGTCATTTCCTTTCCCAGACTGCTCTAATTCTTACCCTGGCTCCAGAGCCCCGATCTTCCCACAGAGGGGACCGGAGCCAGAGACTGGCTGCTGCTCGCTGCTCCGACAGCGAGAGTAAAATACCCATCCAAGCAGGTGTGAGCGACGAGCGACGTCACGCGGCTTTGTGCCTTCAGCGCAGTCGTCAGCTTGCTGAATTCTCACGACTTCCCGGTCTCCCTGTGACGCCGCGCTGACAAAATCCTACACATCTTCCCTTGAGGAAAGGGAATGTCTGCTCGCACACTTGAACGGGAGGAAGAAGATGGAGATAATACTAGGATTCGAAATGCAAGGGGGGTGGTTGAAAAAGGAGGCATTCTTTTAGAGATAAGAATTCCCGAATTAACGCAGGTCGGAATTTAAAGAGCAGATTGATAAAAACCCACAGATAATTAAGTTTGTAATACGATACTAGTGTAGTCCCGAAAGTGCATTCAGGGTCACATAAAGTTGGCATTTTGTGGGTTTGCTCATAAACACCGAGCGTTCTTGCTGCCTCTCTCCGCTTCCAAAACAGTTTTGTGGTTAAGAAATTTAATTAAGAGTAACAAGAGCAGGTCTTAGGAAAATGTCCAGAATTCCTGATCCAAGGCTTCAAGTGATCCAAGGTGGCTTCAAGTTCAGTGAGTATATCTGACACTGGTTGAAGACGTACTGCTGACACTGTGAAGACGTCTTCACAGAGAGCAGATGAGTAATGGATGCATTTCCTCCTATGCTTAGTTGTTTTCAAGATTTAAAGGAATGAATTAACTCATCACATAGAAGGTAGGTTTGGTCAAAGATGACAAACCGAGGATTAACACCCATCACATATTAACTGACTCTACCCCCGCAAAGAGGCTTGAACTTTTCATTCCCACCTTTGAGACTTACCTATGCACAATTGTTAACTATAACACTGTCTCCTAGTACTGAATGTCATTTTCCCCTGGCAATGTTAAAATTCCAAGAGACCAATGCACAAACATTATTTTAGTTCTCTTTTACTGCTATTTCAATTCAAATGCCACTAACTAACAAAAATAAAAAATAAAACAAATTGGAATTTAGAGGTCATCGTAACCTGCTTTAATCTTATGGTTCCTTTCAATCAAAGTTAACTTCTGACAGTTTGCTTTTCTGAATGTTTGCAAAATCCATCCCCGGATCCTTCTCACTGCTATATTCATGTTTTCACTGTATCTTGCTTAGACTATTAATTTAACAGTTCAAATTCTTATATCTACAAAGTTGCTACTCACTTATTTATAAATAGAATTGTTTAGTACATTTTTTTAAATTAGTGCAACACAATCAATTGTCATCCTGTAACAGTCTATAAGTTACCATGAATATCTTATTTTTCTTTTTTTCTTTTTCTTTTTTAAGAAAGATTTCATTTATTTATTTGGCAGAGAGAGAGACATCACAAGTAGGCAGAGAGGCAAGCAGAGAGAGAGAGAGGGGGAAGCAGGTTCCCTGCTGAGCAGAGAGCCGGATGTGGGGCTCTATCCCAGGACCCTGAGCTCATGACCTGAGTCAAAGGCAGTGGCTTAACCCACTGAGCCACCCAGACGCCCCGAATATCTTATTTTTCATTCTGGGAGCCACCATACCTATAATTATTACTTGTTTTCATAGATGATGTCAGAATGAGAGCAACTTAAATGTTGTAGTGATAGATATTGTGAGTAAATATATATTTGAGAAATGGATTATATCTCTTTTGATTATTGCTGTATGTCAGCATGATCCAAATTACCTAGGTAGTTATTTATAAATATTTGTTGAGAGAATAAATATTGACTCGGCCTAGATTCTTAGGGAATGCGGAGAAAAACACGCATCATCTCTTTCCTCTAAGGCTTATAGCACTGTAGGAAAAATTCACACATGCGAACATTCTCACGTAGTGTAGTTTAGCGCTAAGTAGTTGGAACAGGGAATATCTACAATAATTGGAAATTCTGAGTTAATAATATCCGGATAAAAATTATCTGAGTTAATATTATCTGGGTAAAACTTCTGAGTTAATATTATCTTGGTAAAAATCTGGGTAAAAATATTATCTGGGTAAAAAATTTCCTTTGAAAAATGCATATGACTTTATCAGAAAAAAAGTTTTAACACTTGTTTGGAAGGGCAAAACAGACAAATCAATGTATCACAAGGTGTATGTAAGTCAGAATGATAGGCTACTTAAAATGTTGGGATAATTTTGCATAGAAGTCTAAGGAGATTTGCTTCTTTGTATAACATGGGGAAGTAAATTCACTGATGTTTAGATAACTGGGAAAATTTATGATCAAATATTATTTTATAAAAACTGCCAAATGGAATATTACTTAGCTGTATAACAAGTGCAAAGGGAAAAAAAAAGAGGGAGGCAAACCAAGAAGAAGACCCTTAACTATAGAGAACAAACTGGTGGTTATTGGAGGGGAGGTGAGTTGGGGGAAGTATGAAACAGGAGACGTGAATGAAAGATTGCACTTGTGATGAGCACTGGGTATTGTATGAAGTGCTGAATCACATTATTGTATACCTGAAGCTAATAGTACACTGGATGTTAACTAACTGGAACTTAAAGAAAAACTTAAAGAAAATTCTACCCAGTAACTCTATGCAGGGTGATTTGCAGAGTAGAGAAATTGGTGACAGAAAAAATAAGAACGTGGTGGCAATTTCCCATATTAATTTTAGAACAATAGAAATAGAACAAAAGTTGGGATGTGAAGAGATTGAAAAAACAGTGTTGATGATGAAGTTGGTATGGAGGGCAAATCTGGAATAGAAGACAGCTTGTAGGTTTTGGGTCACTTGAAAGCCTATCTCCATCTATTGAAAGGAACAGTATGGGCACTTCTAAATATTCATGTAAAACCAAAGGTTAGCAATGTGCTGAGCTCAAAGGCACAGTGTTGAAAATGCCTGAGAGCTAAGGGCTAGGGTGTTGCATGATTCTGCAGAGAAATTGGAAATTTCTGCAGAGAAATTCTTACCCTATTCCTTTATATGTAAGATGCTCCCCTCCCCCCCACCCATAAACAAGTGATCTTACTAAACTTGCTTATTAGTTCTTGTAGCTTTTTTAGTAGATTCCTTTGGATTTTCTACAAAAATCATTTTAGAGTTGTAAAGACAGTTTCTCCATTTCTTTTCTCTTCTTTAAAAAAAAAAAAACAAAAAACACTTACTTTATTTTTTTCATCTTGGTCAGTGTACTCTTTAATCCCCATCATCTATTTCACCCATTCTCCCCATCCACCTTTCCCCAGGTACTCATTAGTTTGTTCTCTACATTTAAGAATGTGTTTCTCGGTTTGTCTCTCTCTTTTTCCCCTTGCTCATTTGTTTTGTTTCTTAAATTCCAAATTTGAGTGAAATCACGAGTTATCTGTTTTTTACTTATTTCACCAAGGCTTGTACTCTCTAGCTCCATCCATGTTGTTGCAAATGGCGAGATTTCATTCTTGTTATGGCTGAATGATATTTCATTGTATATATATGGCACATCTTCTTTATCCAATCACCTTCCAGTGGATGCTTCGGATGCTTCCATAGTTTGGCTATAAATAGTTTGGCTAATTTTGCTATAAGCGTAAGGTTGTGTACATCCCTTTGAGTTAGTGTTTTTGTAGTTTTTGGGTAAATACCGAATACTGCAATTACTGAATCCTAGGGTAGCTCCACTTTTAACTTTTCGAGGAACCTCTGCACTGTTTTCCATAGAGGCTGTACCAGTTTGCATTTCCACCAACAGTGCAAGAGGGTCCTTTTCTCCCACATTCTTGCCAACAAGTTTTTGTGTCTTGTGTTTTAAAACCAATCTGACAGGAGATGATATCTCATTGTGGTTTTGACTTGCATTTGCCTGATTATGAGTGCCAGTGAGCATCCTTTCATGTATCCCTTGGCCATCCTTGTCCTCTTTGGAGAAATGTTTGTTCATGTCTTCTGTTCACTTTTAATTGGATTATATGTTTTTGGGTGTTGAGTTGTACCAGTTCTTTAAATATTTTGGATACTAACAATACTAACTCTTTATCAGATACGTCATTTGCAAATATCTTTGCTCATCCAGGAGGCTGCCTTTTACTGTTACTGATTGTTTCCTTTTCTGTACAGAAGCTTTTTATTCTGTTGTAGTCCCAATAGTTTATTTTTGCTTTTATTTCCTTTACCTTGAGACAGATCTAGAAAAATGTTCCTATGGTCAATACCAGAGACATTACCTCCTGTGCTCTATCCTAGGATTTTTATGGTTTCATGTCTCACATTTAGGTCTTTAACCCTTTTGGAGTCCAATTTTGTGAATGTACAAGAAGTGGTCCAGTTTCATTCTCTTGCATGTGGCTGCAATGGGTTATTTTCCTGACACCATTTGTTGAAAAGACTGCCTTTTTCCCATTGTATATTCATCCTTCCTTCTTTGAGGATTAATTGACCATATAATTGTGGACTTATTTCTGGATTTTCTGTTCTGTTCTATTGATCTGTGTGTCTGTTTTTATGCCAGGACCATACTGTTTTCATTACTATAATTTTGTAATATAACTTGTAATGTAATGAATTGTGATACTGCCAGTTTTGCCTCTTTTTTTTTCCCCTTTGTTTTCAAGAGTGCTTTGGGTATTTGAGGTCTTTTGTGGTTCCATGCAAATTTTAAGATTCTTTGCTCTAGTTCTGTGAAAAATGCTGTTGGTATTTTGGTAGGGATTGCATGAAATCTGTAGATTGCTTTGGGTAGTATAGCCATTTGTTCTTCCAACCCATGAGCATGGAATGTCTTTCCATTTCTGGGCATCATCATGAATTTCTTCCACCAGTGTTTTATGGTTTTCAGAGTACTGGCCTTTCACCTCTCTGGTTAAGTTTATTCCTAGATATTTTCCTGTTTTGGATGGAATTCTTTTCTTATTTTGACTTTCTGCTTCTTCATTATTAGCACATAGGAATGCAACAGATTTCTGTGCATTGATTTTGTATCCTATGAGTTTACTGAATTCCTGTGTCAGTGCCAGTAGTTCTTTGGTGGAGTATTTAGGGTTTTCTATATAGAGTATTATCAGAGTTTTACTTCTCCCTTACTAATTTGGATGGCTTTTATTTCCTTATGTTTTCTAACCACTGTGGCTAGCACTTCTAAGTCTCTGTTGAGTAACTGTGGTGAGAGTGGACATCCTTGTCTTATACATGAGCTAAGGAGGAAAGCTCTCATCATATTCAATTTCACCATGGAATATGATGTTGGCTGTGAGTTATTCACATAAGGCTTTTATTATGTTGAGGTATGTTCCCTCTAGGCCTACTTTGCAGAGGTTTTTTAGGATGAATGGATGTTCTTTGTCAAATTATTTTTCTGTATCTATTGAAATGATTTTATGTTTTTTATCCTTTCTCTTATTCATGTGATGATTCATGTTGATGATTTTGTCAGTATTGAACCACCCTTGCATCTTGGGTTTAAATCCTACTTTATCTTGGTGTATGGTTTTTTAAATGTATTTTTGGATTCGGTTTGTTAGTATTTTGTTGGGGGATTTTTGCATATTAATTAATTAATATCTTAAGAGATATTAGCCTGTAGTTTCCTCTCTCTCTCTCTCTCTCTCTCTTTCTTTCTTCCATCTTTCTTTCTGGTGTCTTTATCTAGTTTTGGTATCGGGGTGATATTAGTCTCATAGGATACATTTAGAAGTTTTCTTTCCTCTCCTGTTTTTGGGAATAGTTTGGGGAAAATAGGTATTAACTTTTCTCTAATTATTTGGTTGAATTCTCCTGTAAAGCAGTTTGGTCCTGGATTTTTGTTTTTTTGGGGGGAGTTTTTTGCTTACTGATTCAATTTAATTGCTGGTTTTTGGTCTGTTCAAATTTTCTACTTCTTCTGACTTTCGTTTTGGTAAGTTTTATGTTTCTAGGAACTTAGCCATTCCTCATAGATTGTACAATTTGTTGGCATATAGGTTTTCATAATATTTTGTTATAGTTATTTGTATTTCCATGGTATTGGTTGTTATTTCTCCTCTTTCATTAGTGGTTTTATCTATTTGAGTCCTCTCTGTGTTTTTGATACATTTGGCTACAGATTTATCAATTTTGGATTTTTTCAAAGAAACACCTCCTAGTTTCCTTGATCTGTTCAATTGTTTTTCTGGATTCTTTATCATTTATTTCTCCTCTAATCTTTTTATTTTCTTTCTTCTGCTGGTTTTAGGTTTTTTGTTCTTCTTTTCTAGCTCCTTTAGGTGTAAGGTTATGCTGTTTATTTGAAACTTTTGTTGTTTCTTCTTGAGATGGGCTTGTATTCCTATAAATTTCCTTCTTAGGAGGACTTTTGCTGCATCCCAAAGATTTTGCACCATGTGTTTTCATTTGTTTGTTTCAGTGTACTTTTTGATATCTTCTTTGATTTCTTGGTTTAACAATTCATTGTTTAGTAGCATGTTATTTAATCTGCATGTGTTTGTGGATTTTCCAGATTTTTTTTTCTTGTGGTTGATTTCTAGTTTAATAATGTTGTGGTCAAAAAATATATATGTTGTGAGTTTGATCTTTTTGAATTTGTTAAGACAGGTTTTGTGGACTAATATGTGATCTATTCTGAAAAATTTTCCATCTACACTTGAAAAGAATGTGTATTCTGGTGTTTTAGGATGGAATGTTCTGAATATATCTGTTAAATCCATCTGGCTTTTTTTTTTTGTCATTCAAAGCCACTGTTTCCTGGTTGATTTTCTGTTTGGATGTTCTGTCTATCAATGTAAATGGGGTGTTATCATCCCCTACTATTATTGTACTACTACGAACTCATTCCTTTATGTTTATTATTAACTATTTTATGAATGTGGATCTTCCATGTTTGCTGCATAAATATTTACAATTGTTATATCCTTTTTTGGACTGTCTTTTTTATTATTATATAGTGTCCTTTGTCTTTTGTTATACTCTTTGTTTAAAAGTCTGTTTTGGGGGCATCTGGGGGCTCAGTTGGTAAGCATCTGCCTTTGGCTCAGGTCATGGTCCCAGAGTCCTGGGATTGAGCTCTGCATCAGGCTCCCTGATCAGCAGGAAACCTGTTTCTCCCTCTCCCACTCCCCCTGCTTGTGTTCCCTCTCTCACTGTGTCTCTCTCTCTGTCAAATAAGTAAATAATAATCTTTAAAAAAATGAAAGTCTATTTTGGAAGAGAGCAAGATGGTGGAAGAGTAGGAAGGGACCTTGTTTCATCTGATCCCTTGAATCTAGTTAGATAACTATCAAATTACTCTGAATGCCCATGAATTCAACCTGAAATGTAAGAAAAAAATATCTGGAACACTGCAAGTAGAAAAGAGACCACTTTTTGGCAAGTTAGGAGGTATGGAGCAATGAATCTAAGGGGATATATCACAAGAAAAGCTGTGGGAGAAGGGAGCCTCCATAAGGTGGCACTGGAAAGTGATACAGCCACAGAATCCAAAATCTGAACTCTCAGAAATCTGCCCAGTGAGAGAGGCATTCTTGCCTAACAGGTGTTCAGGTGGTGAAATGGGGGAGATTTCTAGGTGGGACAGTGTTGTCTCAGGATCCCTGACATCATGGAAAGAACGTGGGTGTCTGTGCTGGTGGAGTTCCCAAACATTGGAGCAGGGAAACTGGTTATGGCTAGTGAATCTGGGGAGGGAGAACTCAGCTCAGTTTGCCATAAACTGTGAGCTGGGGCAAAGGTGACCAGTCTCATGTGGGGACGCTGTAGAGGACAGGAAGGTGGGGACCCTTCACCTTCCCCTGGGAGACATGGGGCATTGCATACACCACTGGGAGAAAGCTCTCAGTGTGGGAGACCTGCAAAAATACAGGAATGTGGTGACCCTCTACCTTCCCCAGGGAGGGGGGGTGGTTGTGCACCACAGGAGCCTGCAGAGTTTGGCACACACAAAAGGGAAGACTGCTTATCCCTGAGGGTTTGTTGAAGAGAGGGGACTGCAATCTTTTAGCTCTGGGGCTGGAGATTGGGGGCATGGCCATTTTAATTTTGATCCTCTAAAGAGTTGCTGCACAAAGCCTTCAGGGAACAAAATCCACACAGAGCAACCAGAAAGAGTTTACACAGAACCTGGCTGCCTAACAAAGGTGATGCAACTCTGTCCAGGCAAAGACACCTGAGAATCAGCACAGCAGGCCCCACCCCCAGAAAAGCAACTGGAAGAATAGGTGAACGGCAAGTTTATGGACCTCAGAGGACTGCAAAACTCCAGTACTATGGGAAAATAGTATATATAGTTAGAGATTTTTTTCTTATGATTTGCTTATCTTTCAATTTAAAATTTTCCTTTTTTTTCCTTTTCAACTAGTTTCTTTATCAACTCTTGTTTTTTAAGTCTTTTTATTAAATTTCATTTTTTACATTTACATTTTATAGATATAGTTTTCATTTGTGGCTTGCTTACACTCTATTCAATCATATAT
>ML108598.1:25767-39345 GCA_003697995.1 Taxidea taxus jeffersonii
CTTTTTATTATTTTTCTTTATTTGTTTTTTCTTTTTCGTTTTTTTCTTTTCTTCTTTCTTTTCTTTTCTTTCTTTCTTTTCTTTTCTGTGTGTGTGTTTGTGTGTGTGTGTGTGTGTGTGTTTCTGACCTCTTTGGCTTGTCTACTGTGTATATCTTTGGGTTGTGGTTGATATTATTTGATTCTGTTCACTCATTCCATTCTTCTCTGGGAAAAATGACTGGAATGAGGAATTAAGAACAACAACAACAGAGGTAACACTGTCTGCCACAGATCTAATCAATATAGGTATAAGTAAAATGTCAGAGCTGGAATTCAGGATAACAATTATAAAGTTAGTAGCTGGGCTTGAAAAAAGCATAAAAGACTAGAGAATCTCCTAGTGCAGAAATGAGATTTAGTCAGGTTGAAATTAAAAATACTCTAACTGAGATGCAGTCTAAATTGGATGCTCTAACAGCTTGGGTAAATGAGGCAAAAGAGAGAGTAAGTGACATAGAAGAAAAGTTGATGGAAAGGAAGGAAGCTGAGGAAAAGAGAAAAAAATACTAATTGTTTATGAGGGGATGTTTTGAGAAATCAGCAATGCTATAAAACAAAACCATACCAGAATTATTGGGGTACCCAAGGAAAAGAAAGTTTAGAGGGCCAGAAGGTATATTTGAGAATTTCACAGCTGAGAATTTCCCTAATCTGGGGAAGGAAACAGGCATTCACACCCAAGAGATAGAGAGAATTTGTACCAAAACCAATAAAAATAGATCAATTTACTGACATATAATAGTGAAACTTGAAAATTTCATAGAGAAAGAGAAAATCCTGAAAGTATCTTGAAACAAGATATTCCTAACCTGCAGGGGCAGGAACATCAGACTGGCATCAGACCTATCCACAGAGACCTGGCAGGCCAAAAAGGGCTGGCATGATATATTCAGGGTATTAAATGAGAAAAACATGCAGCCAAGAATACTTTATCCAGCAAGGTGTTCATTCAGAATGGAAGGAGAGATAAAGAGCTACCAGAATACCTGAAAGAATATACAACCACCATGCCAAACTTGGAAAAAATATAAAGGGAGTCCTGCAAGCAAAGGGAAAGCCCAAGAGTAACATAGAGCAGAAAAAAACAAACAAACAAACAAACAACAACAACAAAAAAAACAGATAATCTGCAGAAACAGGGACATTAAAGGTAATACAATGGCACTAAAGTCATATCTTCTAATAGTTACTCTAAATGTAAATTGACTAACTGTTTGAACCAAAAGACACAGGATATCAGATTGGATAAAAAAGGAAGACTGATCCAATATGCACTCTCAGGAGACTCAGTTTAGATCTACAGATATCTGCAGATTGAAAGTGGGGGTGGGGAAGTATTTATCATGCTAATGGACATCAAAAGAAAGCTGGGGTAGAAATCCTTTTATCAGGGATGCCTAGGTGGCTCAGTGGGTTAAGCATCTGCCTTCTGCTTGGGTCATGATCTCAGGGTCCTGGGATTGAGCCCCACATCAGGTTCTCAGCTCAGCGGGGAGCCTGCTTCCTCCTCATTTCACCCCCAACCTGCCTCTCTGCCTACTTGTGATCTCTGTCTGTCCAATAAATAAATAAAATCTAAAAAAAAAAGAAGAAGAAATCCTTATATCAGACAAATTAGACTTCAAACCAAAGACTATAGTAAGGAATGAGGAGGGACACTGTATTGTACTTAAAGGGTCCACCCAACCAGAAGATCTAACAATTATAAGTATTTGTGCTCCTATTTAGAGAGTAGCCAATTATTTCAACCAATTAATAACCAAATTAAAGAAACATATTGATAATAATAATAATAATACAATAATAGTAGGGGACTTCAAAACCCCAATCACACCAATGGACAGATCAACTAAGCAGAAGACCAACAAGGAAACAAGGGCTTTGAATAACACACTGGACCAGAAGGACTTAACAGATATATATAGAGAGAGCATTCCATTTGAAAGCAACAGAATACATATTCTTCTTGGGTGCACTTCAAACTTTCCCCAGGATAGATCACATACTGGGTCTCAAATCAGGTCTCAACCAATATCAAAAGATTGGGATTATTCCCTGCCTATTTCCAGACCACAAAATTTTGAAACTTGAACTCAGTCACAAGAGGAAATTTGGAAAGAACTCAAAGACTTGGAGTTAAAAAGCATCCCACTAAAGAATGAATGAGTTAATCAGGAAATTAAAGAATTTAAAAATTCATGGATAGTAATGAAAATGAAAACACAACTTTTCAGAACCTTTGGGATAGAGCAAAGGTGGTCCTAAGAGGGAAGTACACTGCAATACAACCCTCTCTCAAAAAATTAGAAAAATCTCAAATATATAACCTCACTTTATACCTAAAGGAGCTGGAGAAAGAAGAGCAAGTAAAGCCCAAGCCAAGCAGGTGAAGAGAAATAATGGAGATTAGAACAGAAATCAATAAAATAGAAATCAGAAGTACAGTAGAACAGATCAATGAAACTAGGAGCTGATTCTTTGAAAGAATTAATAAGATCAATAAATCCCTGGCTAGACTTGTGAAAAAGAAAAAAGAAAGGACCTAAATCAATAAAATCATGAATGAAAAAAGAGAGATCATGACCAACACCAAGAAAATACAATTTTAAGAACATGTTATGAACAACTATATATCAAAAAACTAGGCAGTCTAGAAGAAATGGATGCATGCCTGGAAACTTATAACCTACCAAAACTGAAAGAGGAAGGAATAAAAAATCTGAACAGACTCATGACCAGCAAGGAAAGTGATACAGTAATCATAAACCACCCAAAAAACAAGAATCCAGGGCCAGATGTCTTCCCAGGGGAATTCTACCAAACACTTAAAGAAGAACCAATACCCATCCTTCTGAAGCTATTTCAAAAAAAGAGAAATAAAAGGAAAAGTTAACTAACTCGTTCTATGAAGCCAGTTTTACTGTGATCTTAAAACCAGATGGGTCCCATCAAAAAGAAGAATTACAGACCAATAACCCTGATGAACATGGATGCCAAAATACTCACCAAGAGAGTAGCCAATAGGATCCAATAGTACATTAAAAGTATTATTCACCAAGATCAAATGGGATTTATTCCTGGCTGCAAGGATGGTTCAACATTCACAGATCAATCAACATTAATAAACAACACATCACATTAATAAAAGAAAGGACAAAAACCAGAGGATACAATACATGTTGAAAAAAAATTTGATAAAATACAGCATACTTCCCTGATTAAAACTCTCCACAGTGTAGGGATAGAGGACACATACCTCAATATCATAAAAGCCATCTACAAAAAGCTCACAGTGAATATCATGCTCAATGGGCAAAAACTGACAGCTTTTCCCCTAAGGCCAGGAAAATGGCAGGGATGCCATGCCCACTGCCACCACTGTTGTTCAACATAGTACTAGAAGTCTTACCCTCAGCAATCAGACAACAAAGAGAAATAAAAGTCATCCAAATTGGCAAAGGAGAAGTCAAACTCACTCTTTGCAGATGATGTAACACTTTATGTGGAATCCCCAAAAGACTCCACCCTAAAATTGCCAGAACTCATACAAGAATTCAGCAAAGTGGCAGGATATAAAATCAATGCACAGAAATAAGTTGCATTTTTATACAGTAACAATGAGAGAGAAGAAAGAGAAATTAAGGAATCAATCTCACTTAAAACTGCACCAAAAACCATAAGACACATGGGAATAAACCTAACTGAAGAGGTAAAGTTTCTGTACTCTAAAAACTACAGAACACTTATGAAAGAGAATCCATACTCATGGATTGGAAGAACAAATATTGTTAAAATGTTTATACTGCCCAGAGCAATCTACACATTCAATGCAATCCCTATGAAAATACTATCAACATTGTTCACAGAGCTGGAACAAATAATCTTAAAATTTGTATGGAACCAGAAAAGGCCCTGAATAACAACAACAACAACAAATGTTGAAAAAGAAAACCAAAGCTGGTGGCATCAGAGTGGCAGACTTCAAGGTCTATTACAAAGCTATAGTCATCAAGACAGTGTGATACTGGCACAAAAACAGACACCTATATCAATGAAACGGAATAAACAACCCAGAAATGGACCCTCTACTCTATGGTTAACTGATCTTTCACAAAGACTATCCAATGGAAAAAAAGACAGTCTCTTTAAAAAAATGGTGCTGGGATAATTGGACAGCTACACATGGAAGGGTGAAACTGGACTAACTCATTTCACCATACACAAGAATAGACTCAAAATAGATTAAAGACCTAAATGTGAGACAGGAATCCATCGAAATACTAGAGAATGATATATTGAAATAAAGGGATTGAATTTCAAAAAAAAAAAAATCCTAGAGAACATAGGCAGCAACCTCTGTGACCTTCAGCTGCAACAACTTCTTGCTACATATATCTCTAAAAGCAAGGGAAAACAGCAAAAGTGAATTATTGGAATTTCATTAAGATCAAAAGCTTTTGCACAGCAAAGGAAATAGTCAGCAAAGCTAAAAGGTAACCTATGGAATGGGAGAAGTTATTTGCAAATGTCTTATCAGATAAAGGGTCAGTATCAACTTTTATAAAGAACTTACCAAACTCAACACCTCAAAACCAAAAAATCCAGTCAAGAAAGGGCAGAACACATAAACAGACATTTCTCCAAAAGACATTCAAATGGCCAACAGACATATGAAAAAACGTTTCACATCCCTTGGCATCAGGGAAATACAAATCAAAACTACAATGAGATACCACCTCACACAGGTCAGAATGGCTAAAATTAACAAGATAGGAAACAGCAAATATTGGCAAAGATGTGGAGTATCCCAAGGATAGGGGGCACTTGCATCCCAAAATTCATAGCAGCAATGTCCACAGTAGCCAAATTGTGGAAAGAGCTGAGATGTCCATCGAAAGATGAATAGATAAAGAAGATGTGGTGTATATATTCCAGTGTGTGTGTGTGTGTGTGTGTGTGTGTGTGTGTGTGTGCATGTGCACATGTGCAATGGAATATTACTCAGCCATCAGAAAGGATGAATACTTACCATTTACATCCAGGTGGTTGGAACTGGAGGGAATTATGCTCATCGAAATAAGTCAAACAGAGAAAGACAATTATCATATGGTTTCACTCATATGTGGAATATAAGAAACAGCCCAGAAGATCATACTGTAAATAAAGGGAAACTGAATGGGAAGTCATCATAGAAGAAGAAAAACCACGAGCGACTCTTACCTATAGGTAACAAACTGAGAGTCGCTGAAGGGGAGGTAGGCAGGGAGATGGGGTAATTGGGTAATGGGTATTAAGGAGGGCACAGATGTAATGAAATTCTCAACTGATACATTTTTGAACTGATTATTTTGAACACCAAGTCTGAAACTAATGATGTACATATGTTGGCTAAATGAATTTAAACAAAGAATTCCAAAAAAAAGAAAAAAAAGGAAGTCTATTTTTTTGGGGTGCCTGGGTGCCTCAGTCAGTTAAAAGCCTGCCTTTAGCTTAGGTTCATGATCCCAAGAAGATGAAAAAGTGGACAAAAAACAAAACCCCTCTATGCTGCCTTCAAGAGACTGTTTTCAGACCTAAAGACACCATGTCAAACAGCATGGGCTGTTTGTTGTGCCTTTTTTTTTTATTTTAAAGATTTTACTTATTCACTTGTCAGATAGAAATCACAAGTAGGCAGACAGGCAGGCAGAGAGAGAGAGGAGGAAGCAGGCTCCCCGCTGAGTAAAGAGCCTGATGTGGGGCATGATCCCAGGACCCTGAGATCATGACCCCAGCTGAAGGCAGAGGCTTAACCCACTGAGCCACCCAGGTGCCCCTGTTGTGCTTTTTTAAGGCCAAAGACTCAGGTTCCTACCTCTGGGCTTACCAGCGACAGAGACCACCAATTTCTAAAAATTCCACACTTAAAACATTCCTGCTGGTTGTAAGAATTCATGAAATCAGCTCCTCTTGATTTCAAAGGCAAATGTTATGGGGATTTGTCCTCCATACTTCCCAAGTATGAAATGTTTTTTGCCTTTCTTCATGTCACTGGCTCCCTCTCCACTGTGGCCAGCCATGGTCCATTTCATTCACAAACCATGTCTTCACAAGTCTTAACCTTCTTTGATGTGGCCTCATCTTTAGTTGTGGAGTTTGTTCTGCCCAACTTTGGATCATTTTCTGGGTTATTTACACTAGTGGGAATGTTATCTAGTTGTATCTGTGTTATATCTAAGCCAAACTTAGGCTCCTCCTACCCTGCCCTCTTACCCCAAGGTTAGATGCAAGCAGTCCAGTGGGGAGCAAGACTGGAAGCTAGGTCTCTGAATACCTACCCAGTGCCCTTTCCCACACTAAATGTTTTTATTTTCTTCTCCTTCCCCCCACCCCCTGCATTGACAGTATACTTAAAATGTGAACAAAGTGGTGCAAACTGAGAGTTTTGCTTTATTCCTGAGAGAAGATTCCAGATTGGAAAAATACTATAATACTATTTTCCCCTATAACATAAAGAGAAAGCATTCAGTCACTCATTACTAAGTAAATGGTTAGCTGGAGAATTTTGTAAAATATTTCTCATTAAGATGAAGAAGCTACCATCTATTGCTAGTTTTTTGAAAATTATTTTCACTGAAGGTGTTGGTTTTTATCAAACACATTTTTTGCATCTTTTTTGATGACCACATGATATCTTTATTTTGATATGGTATGTGACATTAATTGATTTTTGAATATTGAAACATTTCATTCCTGCAATAACCTCACTTTGTCATAGTGTATAATCTTTTTTATATGTTGGATCTACGTTCATGAGAAACAGTAGTCTGTGGTTTCCTTTTCTTGTGATATCTTTGTCTGGCTATGAGTTAACCCTACCCTGAGTTGGGAAATAGTTCTCCTGTTTTCTGTCATGATATAAAGAAATATTATCCTGAGAATGCACAATATGTATTTTATATTTAAGGTACATCCATAATCTAGTGAAATTTAAGTCAATCTCTCTTCTACTCAGTAGTCTCTTAACTGGTTGCTTGCTTGCATTCTTGTTCTTTTACAATTTATACCTCATCATATCACTATCATCTTTAAGATATTCTCATGGCTTGTTATCCTACTTATAACAATATCCCGATACTCTATGTACCCTAGAGCACAGCATGTGACTAAGTTTCTACTTAACTCTCTGGCCTGCTTTCAAAATGATCTTTACCTTGCTCATTCTCCTCCAGTCATTCTATGCTTCTTGCCTTTCCTCAAATATGCCAACTTTATTCCTACCTCAATAACTTTGTATTCACTATTCTCTGTTTTTTCCTTCCATCTTATCCATCATTTTTTCATCCGTTTTTTCCTTTTCATCTTATCCATTGTTCTCTTAACTTCTAGTGAGATTCTAACCCATCCTTAGAGAGGATGTACCTGACACTCTTATTAACATTTTCTCAGTCTATCTTCACTATTCCCTATTCTGTCCCCCACTTTAGTTCATAGCACTTACTGCTTCCACTAGTATCTTAAATATTTATTTGCAAAATAACTTCCTTCCGATTTTCCTTATGAAAGGTGTGAACTCCATGGAGTTCAGAACTTGGTCTCTTTTGTTAATCACCTTATTTCAAGGTCCCTAATTAAACACCTGAGACATTTTTCAATAAATATTTGTTGAATGAAGGAATTAAATGCATTACATTGTGCAGAGTATTATGAAAGAAAATACAAGAAGCTATGAGAGAGAATGGGGTGAATTCTTCAGATTAAATGCACAGAGGAATCTCTTGGATAAAATAGCATTTAATGTGAAGAAGTTATTCTAGCAAATAATAAAAGGATGACTTGTCCAGACAGAGCTAATAGCAAACACAAATGCCCTTAGGTAAGGAAAATCTTAAGGAACTTGAGAGAATTAAATAGGGTCATTGATCATTATTGGAGCATAAGAACTAAAAGAGAGTGGAATGAAGTGGGATTAGAAAGGAGTGTATAAAAAAATCACTCAACTTCTTGCAGATCAGTATAAGAGTATGGATATTATCTAAATACTTAAGAAGTTGACAGAAAGGTTTTGAAAGTAGACTAATTAAGAAGCATTTCTCTTTAGACTCTTAATCTCACAAAACAAACTGGGGGGGCCAGGGAGAGGGGTTTTAGGATAGGGTGGTGGGGTTATGGACATTGGGGAGGGTATGTACTATGGTGAATGCTGTGAAGTGTGTAAACCTGGCGATTCACAGACCTGTACCCCTGGGGCTAATAATACATTATATGGTTATAAAAAATAAAAAATTAAAAACAAAAGAAAAAGAAGAAGCATTTCTCTTTAGAGGATAAGAAATGTGCTCCAAAAATAACATCCAGGAGCTACATTGGTGGTCTTGAACCTCTCCTTGCTTTCCCTTTACCCCATGACTATACCCATTCTTGAAATAATTTGTGAACCTGACACTGGATAAGGATGTGGACCTAATATGACAATCCAATTATTGGTATATCTGAAAGGTCTATGAAAAAGATAAAATCAAATATTTAGCAATGGAATAAAGGAATTGACACTGGGTAGGGGAGTGGCTGAGAAAGAATAACTAGATAATCAGGAGAAAAATTTTCCAAGCATTATAGAGCCAAGAAAAAAAAAGGTGTTGTTGTTGTTGTTTTAAATGCATTTTTTATTTTGGAGTATTTTAATATTTACAGAAACTTTGCTAAGATAGTACAGAGAATTCCCTTCACCCAGTTTTAGTTTCCCCTAATAATTATCATTTGCATTACTGTGGTACATTTGTCAAGGCTAAGTAATGGATGTTACTATCAAAACCAATTCAGACTCTACTCAGATTTCACCATTTTTTCCACTAATGACCTTATTGTGTCCAAAGATCTGATCCAGGAAACCACACTCTATTTAGCTCTCAGGTTTTCTTAGATTCTTCTGGCCTGTAATGCTTTCTCAGAATTTCCTTATTGCTCATGATTTTTACATGAGCAACAGATAATCATAGATTATGTTATTTTTTAATCCTTTGTATGAAAGAGATTTCTATAAAATAAAAAGTAGATCCAAGAGAAAAAGACTTATTATTTGGAATAAAATTTGTAGCTAACATGCTTGCATCTGTGCTAATGTCAAATCTAAGTAGAAGATGCGGTTCTCCTTCACTTAGCCCTGCTCAGTCTGTATTGGCATTTAGTAAATTTTGTCTTCACATTCGCAGGAGGCCTTGCAATTTTCCTTGACAAAATTATGGTCACAGGTATAGTTTTTCTTCAAAACATTACAGTTAGAAAATTTATCGTTATGTTCACAACTGTTGGCTGGAATAAAAACAAAGAAATTAGTCAGTTCATTATTGTTTTTCCTCCATAGCAGCAATGCAAACAATAAATTCAATGTAAATGGGGAGAAGACAATTGAGCAAACAAGTTGGTATAACACTACGATACAAAGGGACACATTAATCCGTCACTTCTTTTAAAATTTGAGCTTTCTGGAATGTTTCTAAAATGAATTAACCTTTTTTTTTTTTCTCAGAAAATAAAGTAAAATAAACTTAAATGAGTTTCTTCTATAATTACATGGTCCAAAATTATAGCCTCTAGCCATGTAGTTGTTTAAACTTAAACTTAATTAAAATTACATAACATTAAAAAATAAATTTTCAGGTCACTAGTGATACTTGTTACACGCCAAGCACTCAATAATAAATTTGTCTAGGGGTTACTTTACAGGACAGTGCAAATACTGAATATTTCCACTATTGCAAAAGGTTTTATTAGACATTGTTGCTCTATCGAGACTCAAGTGACACTAGTCTTTCTGTCAAGAGTAAGAAATCATTATGAGAATATGTGGATGTAAAAACAAGAAGGAATTTCACTATGATTATGAGACATTTCTACTTTGAAATTCCTCATTGGACACAAAATCAATAACTCTCAAACTAAATTCATCATTCTACTCCCAAGTGTGGCGTTTCTTTGGAGTCACCCCCCAACTCCCAACTCAATTTCCCCAATATCAGAGAAATGAAATTCCTAGTTACTAAATAATTCAAACCAGGAACTGAGAATCAACATGAACTCACTGCTTTTTACTTTTTATCAGCATTTACCAAGTATAAGAAGCAAACACTGGTTTTGCTACTTCCTTCCTATTGCTCATTACTGTTCATTTCTCTTCATTAATTTTGTCCTAATGCAGTAAAAACATCCATTTGTTTTTTGAACTCACGTTTTCAACAGTCTCCAAGCTGACTTCCATTCACTACTACCAGATTTTCATAAAACACAATTCTGATCTCATCACTTATCTGTTGAAAAATCTTTCAGTTGGTTGCTTATTGCTAACAGGATAAATTCCAAACCCCTTAACAAATTATATTCAATAGAGGAGTAAATTTCTTCTTTAATGGATGTATAGCTTTGATATCACTCAATATTCTGAATTAGAGCTATACAATTCACTCAGAAAGAATGGTACAGATCAATCTAGTGAATGCATTTGAAAGGTAAAAATTTCAGTTAATGGGTTAGCTGCATTGTTCATAATATTTTTTTTCAATTTAAATACACTTTATTGTGTTTGAGGTCAGCCTTAGGTTTATTTATAATATTTCATTTTAATTATTTAACTCATTGAATTTTACATACACACACACACATATATATATATATATATATATATATTTACATTGCATTCACACTAGATTTATTCACTTTGGTGGCTTATGAGGTTTTATTTTAAAATTTAATTTAATTAATTTTTTTTTCAGTGTTCCAAAATTCATTGTTCATGCACCACCCCCAGTATTCCATGTGACACATGCCCTCCATAACACCCACCACCAGGCTTAATAATTTTGATAACATATCACAACTAAACAAAAATACCAATTCTTTGTATTTAAATCCATAACACTAAACATGAAATATTATATGACACTAAATTTAATCTTTTGCTAAAGTATTTTGAGGTTTCTGTGAGCTAATAATGCTATATGCGGATTTGATTGTCATTTTAAAAGTATGTAAAAATTACTAGCAAACACAGGTGTGAGTGCTTATTAAATTAAACTTGAAAAAAATTTAAACTTGATTATTCTGAGCATACTGGGGGGAAATGAAGAATTTAGTATGATAAACACATTGATTATATAAAGACTGATGTCTGAACTGGACTGTGTCTGTTCTCACACTGTTATATCTTGTACATATTTTCTCTTTATAAAAGCCCACTTTTGATGTAATTGCATTAACTTTGATGGAAATTTTTTTTTTTTTTTTTTTTGTTAGAGAGAGAGAGAGAGAGCGAGCACAGGCAGACAGAGAAGCAGGCAGAGGCAGAGGGAGAAGCAGGCTCCCTGCCAAGCAAGGAGCCCGATGTGGGACTCGATCACAGGATGCTGGGATCATGACCTGAGCCGAAGGCAGCTGCTCAACCAACTGAGCCACCCAGGCATCCCTGGAAAATAATATTTAATTGCAATGAATTATTTCCACAGAAACATTTTTATATATGCCCATATGTAACAAGTGCATATACATTGATGGTAGATGTTTCTTTAGGTTACACATGGTAACAGGAATTTCATTGCAAATAATACATAAATAATGTGTAAAATTTTTGATTAGACACATCTATTGCATACTTTTATTTTTGTCTTTTGCATGAAGACATTAAGTTGGTTACAATCAGAAGCTTTCCTTATTCTTAAAAAAAAATAAAAAAGGTGTCTATGGCTTTTATGATATTCCTTTTATGTTCCTTCTATCCCTATACTGTAGAGAGTTTTTATCAATAAACAACACTGTATTTTGTCAAATGCTTTTTCTGCATCTACTAAGAGGATCATATGGTTTTTATCCTCTCTTTAATAAATGTGTTGTATCACACTGATTGATGTGCAGATGTTGAACCCTCCTTGTAGCTAAGGAATAAATCTCACTGGTCTGGTGAATAATCTTTTTTTTTTTAAGATTTTATTTATTTATTTGACAGACAGAAATCACAAGTAGGCAGAGAGGCAGGCAGAGAGAAAGGAGGAAGCAGGCTTCCTACTGAGCAGAGAGCCGGATGCAGGGCTCAATCCCAGGACCCTGGGATCACAACCTGAGCTGAAGGCAGAGGCCCCAACCCACTGAGCCACCCAGGCGCCCCTGGTGAATAATCTTTTTAATGTACTGTTGGATGCTATTAGCTAAGCCCTTGGTGAGAATTTTTGTATCCACATTCATCAGATGATGCTCTATGTAGACAATCCACAAGACTCCACCAAAAATTTGTTAGAACTGATACAGGAATTCAGAAAATTGATAGGATATAAAATATTGATTTTGTTGATTTATTATTCCTATTTCTAAGCACTAAAAATGAGGCAAAAGAAAGAGAAATCAAGGAATTCATCCCATTTACAACTGGACCAAAAAACCATAAGACATTTAAGAATAAACCTAATCAAAAGGTAAAAACTCTGTACTCTGAAAACTAGAGAACACTTATGAAAGAAATAGAGGAAGACACAAAGACATGGAAAAACATCCCATGGTCATGGACTGCAAGAACAAATATTGTTAAAATGTCTATGCTGCCCAGAGCAACCTACACATTCAATGTGATCCCTATGAAAATACTATCAACATTGTTCACAGAACTGGAACAAATAATCCTGAAATTTGCATGAAACAGGAAAAGACACAAATAGCCAAAAAAAATGTTGAAAAAGAAAACCAAAGCTGATGTCCTCACGGTGCCAGACTTTGTCTTATTACAAAGCTGTAGTCATCAAGACAGTATGGTACTGGCACAAAAACAGACACCTAGATCAATGAAACATAAGAGAGACCTCAGAAATGGACCCTCAACTCTATGGTCAACTGATCTTTGACAAAGCAGGAAAGAATATCCAATGGAAAAAAAAGACAGTCTCTTCAAAAAGTGTTGGGGAAACTGAATAGCCACATGCAGAAGAATGAAACTGGACCACTTTCTAATACCATATACAAAAATAGACTCAAAATGGATGAAAGACCTAAAATTCTAGAGAAGATCATAGGCAACAACCTCTTCGACCTTGGCCACAGCAATTTCCTGCTAAACACATCTCCAAAGCCAAAAGCAACAAAAGCAAAAAATGAACTATTGGGACTTCATCAAGATCAAAAGCTTTTGCACAACAAAGGAAACAGTCAGGAAAACTAAAAGACAACTGATGGAATGGGAGAAGATATTTGCAAGATATGTCTTATCAGATAAAGGGTTAGTATCAACATCTATAAAAAACTTATCAAACTCAACACCTCAAAAGCCAAAAAATCCAATCAAGAAAGGGCAGGACACATGAACAGACATTTACCCAAAGAATACATAGAAATGGCCAACAGACATATGAAAAAATGTTCCACATCACTTGGCATCAGGGAAATACCAATCAAAACTACAATGAGATACTATCTCACACAGGTCAGAATGGCTAGAATTGACAAATCAGGAAACAGCTGATGTTAGCGGAAACTCTTTTTCACTGTTGTTGGGAATGCAAATTTTGGAAGACAATATGGAGGT